>JAODAL010019859.1:0-70936 GCA_025379985.1 Phyllomedusa bahiana | reverse complement strand
AGAAGAACACAAGAATTACTGGGGGGAATCTGGTAAACACGTCTATGCATAACTACATTATCAATATAAACTGTACCTAGAAATAACTGATAGCATTTCAACTGTGGGGACATATACATGACAGCGGGATATAGGCAAACTGTTCAGCAATAAAAATAAAAAAAAAAAAACATAGAAGAGATGTCAGAAAGAGATTGGCATTGCGACCATTGGTCAAAATTGAGAGAAAAAACTGTGTTCTTGCATCCCAAAAGAATCGGTTCTAGGGATGAGAGCTAGGTTTCTGGTGTGACCTATTGGGAGTAGCATCCTTTAAACTGCCACATTCGACCCCTTAGGGAGCTTTCAAACAAGACTAGGGATTTAGACCAAACCTGTAACTCCTCTAGAGTCTCTTTTCTGCGACAGCTGTTTTGGGGTCCCTCCATGCAAAGCGGGGTCTAGCTGGTTGGGAGGTGTCTCCAGAGACCAGTTCTCTTTCCTTAGAGCCTAATTGCATATTTGATTTCCCCCGGAGCATTGCATGGCTTGTAAGTCACCCCCTTTCCTCTTATGGGCCTCCTCAAAGGAGAAACGTTGCCTCCCTATGCCTACGAAGTAAATGTATTCTATAATATATCCACAAGCTGCATTTCTACCCTTTAGTGGAATTACACTTTGAAGTCTACCATTGTCTGTGTTTAAACAGATGGCATAAAGCTTTATTTTTGGTGTTCTATGATGGTTGTAGAATGACCTGATTTGGGAGGGGCTACTCCGAGCCACAGTTTTCACAGGCTTATATTGTTTCCCAAATTCAGTAGAGAACTCTGGAGGGACTCCGGGCAAGCACAAGTGCTCTGTAAGACTTCTAACCTCCCATAAGGTTCAGCTTTTTATAGGGTGGCAAAAAGAGGGTTGGGGAGGCAACCTGAAAAAAGTGAAGGGTCAAGGTGACGGAAAGAAGCCTACGATGCAAAGAAAATAGCAAAGGGACCCACCTCATCTCTAAGGAAAGGGTGTAACACATGTATGGATTGATTCATGGAAAGTTTTAAAAAACCTCACTTGTTCATACTCCCCAAAATTTTAGTAGCTGATATATTTTAGCATGTACCCAGCAAAATAAGAATAAACACCATGGAAATAAAGGTTGGTGCCTCGAACTTGCAGCTACAGTATTTTATTAAAAGTAGTAAAACGGGCACAATTTTTTTCAAAGCAACAAGTGTTATTGATCATAAGGCAAAGTTCACACGGGTAAAATTTGGGACGAAATTTGCCCCAAACTGCCCCCAATACGGGCCGATTACGTCCCATCATTAGGGAAAACCACATTTTTCTCATAGAAAACTATGGATTACCCTTTCCCTCTCCCCCCCTCCCCAACAATAACCCCCGCGGGGGGAGATAATTTGACATTAAATTTAAACTAGTGGCGAATACGCGTTTCCCTAGTAATTTTGAATGTTTTATGGGGCCGGCACTATTTTCCCAAGTCCCGGCAAAAAAACGCCCCGCCTTTAAATGCCGTGGGAACAGGGCCCTTTAAACAGTAAAAAAAAAGGCAACTATTCCAGTTTGTAGGGGGGTTACAGAGGGGGAACCTCCCTTTGAATTTAAAAAATTCCCATCAACTTCTGCGGGAAAAAAAAGCAGCCACCTGAAGCTTTCTTTGGTGATCTTCGGGAAAGGGGGTTGTCGGGAGGGGCCCCTTTAAAAATTTATTGGGGTCTTTAAAAGTATAAAAAAGGGGTGTGGATAGAAAAATTGCCACTTTTGAGGAATCTCATTTTTCGGATACCTCTGATCATCACTGTTTCGGGTCTTTTATTTTTTTTTGCAGTCCTTTCCCAAAAACCCAAATGGTGGACAAAAAACTTTGGGATTTTTAGGTGCGGGTTTCAAAGGGAAAATTTCATGGTAATTGAAACGGGTTTCCCTTTTGGGTTTTTTGACCCTTTTAATTTCCCGGGAGGTTTAATTTTTAACTTCAGACAGAACTCGGGAAAAGAAGTCTATAAAAAAAATAATCGCTAAGATGCGGGCCCAATACTGGGGTTTTCAGTGGCCACTAAAAGGACGCAGTAGAACGGGAATGGTGAAGCTTTTTTTTTTGTTTGTTTGTTTTTCCTCCTTCATCCCCCTTTTTTAATTTTACCGTTTTTTGCAGCTCTGTGGTTTTATATGCTATCAAGTAGGTAAAATTTAAGGGAAAAGTAATTTTTCGCCCTGGCTTTTCCCACCTCGTACATCCACAAAGTTCCCCCAAATTTCCCGAGGTTTTTGAAAAATTTTAAAAGGGGTCCCCCATAAAACCCTTTTGGGGGCCCAATAACCCTTTTGGGAACCCCCCAGTGATTCTCAAGAAAAGGGTTGCTTTTTTTTTTTTTTTTTTGTCTTGTTTGCCAGTAGATAAACTGCACATGCACAAAGGTGTTAGGCTATGTTCATATGGCAGTAATTGCGGGACGTATTTCGCCCTCAAATACGCCTTGTGTTCGCGAGGGCCGGCACCCCGCTGGCCCCATAGATGTTCATTATTCACGGCGCATAAATGCCGTGAATAATTGACATGTCGCTTAACTCCCCGCTCGCCGTATTATAAGAGCGGGGAGAGCAGATGTAATCCATAGTTCTCTATGAGAACTGTGGATTACCGTAATGACCTGGATGTATCTCACCCCGTATTTAGCGCAGTACAGCGTGAAATAGGAGACGAGGTACGTCCCATTTTAAGCTGTGTGAACATAGCCTAAGAGCTACTTTAAGTACGAGGAAAAACAGAACTTAGCCAGCTTTAAGTGCCAATAAAATTGTATTTCAGGAATAAGTTGTAAAGAATCGGTACAGCAGCTTACGCATTTCGATCGCAGTAGCATGTTTTTTCTGTTATGCTATGACTAAAAGCTGTTTTTGACAACAGCTGTACCTAATTTAATACAGATTATCCAATAACATGAAGTGTTCATGTATACGTTATTTTAGTGGCTGATGTGCATTAGATGATCTCATAACTCCATATGCAGAATAGTTCTAGAGCTTACATTATCATGTTCTGCGGTTCCGATTTTCTTTTTTTTCCACCACCTAGATGCCTTCATTCCTTTGTTAATGCTGTTAGCTTGAAGATACGGGGTGTGGTTGTGTTGTGGTTTGTATCTGCACCATATTGGGTTTCTATATTTGTTAAAGGGTTGTTCCACACAAAGCTATTTCCTGCTAGCAGCTTCGCTCATAGCTAAATATGAATGGGGAGACAACCACGGTTGCACAACACTTCCCCGTTCAAGTCTATGGGAGTACCGAATACAGCCAAAGACACTCCATCAGTTGTATTTGGAACTCCCACAGAAATTAATGGGGGAGAGCTGCACGGCTATCTCCCCATTCTCTGAGACCGGCTTAGCTGGAGGTGGCTTCATGGAAACGCCCCTTTAATAGCAGAACAACAATTTAAAGTTGGATTCACACAGCATTATTCCTTACATCAGAGGGAAAAAAGATATCCCAACGGTTAGTAAAGTAGCCGATGGGATTAAATAGAACAAACCTATTTTCAAATTTGGACTACGTTTGCTTTATTTGTCAAACGGGATATTTTTCTGTACAAGACATAAAAGCATATTCTACCATGCTTTTTGTGTGGCGGTGACTAACACACCTGTGCTTTTTTGATCTGATGCTTTTGTGTTGTGCTGATGAAGCATATACAGTGAAGGAAATAATTATTTGATCCCTTGCTGATTGTGTAAGTTTGCCCACTGACAAAGACATGAACAGTCTATCATTTTAAGGGTAGATTCATTTTAACATTGAGAGATAGAAAATCCAAAATAAAATCCAGAAAATCACATTGTATAAATGATATAAATTTATTTGCATTTTGCTGAGAAATAAGTATTTGATCCCTCTGGCAAACAAGACTTAATACTTGGTGGCAAAAACCCTTGTTGGGGAAACACAGCAGTCAGACATTTTTGTAGTTGATGATGAGGTTTGCACACATGTCAGCAGGAATTTTGATCCACTCCTCTTTGCAGATCATGTCTAAATCATTAAGATTGTGTGGCTGTCACTTGGCAACTCAGAGCTTCAACTCCCTCCATAAGTTTTCTATGGGATTAAGGTCTGGAGACTGGCTAGGCCGCTCCATGACCTTAATGTGCTTCTTTTTGAGACATTTCTTTGTTGCCTTGGCTGTATGTGTTGGGTCATTATCTTGCTAGAAGACACAGCCACCACCCATTTTTAATGTCCTGGTGGAGGGAAGCAGGTTGTCACTCAGGATTTTACATTACATGGCTCCATCCATTCTCCCATTGATGTGGTGAAGTAGTCCTGTGCCCTTAGCGGAGAAACACCCCCAAAACATAATGTTTCCACCTCCATGACAGTGGGGACGGTATTCTTTGGTTCATAGGCAGCATTTCTCTTCCTCTAAACACGGAGAGTTGAGTTTAATGCCAAAGAGCTCAATTTTTGTCTCATCTGACCACAATCACTCACAGAATAATCCAGGTGTTTACTGGCAAACTTCAGACGGGACTGCACATGCGTCTTCTTTAGCCGGGGGACTTTGCGGGCACTGCAGGATTTTAAACCATTACTTGTAATTTTTACCAATGTTTTTTCGTGGTGACTGTGGCCCCGCTGCCTTGAGATCATTTTACAATTTCCCCCCCCGGTAGTTTTGGGCTGATCTCTTACCTTTCCATGTTAAGGTACCCCATAAGGTGAGATTTTGCATGATGCCCAATCGATGTCGATTAACAGCCCTTTTTTGGATTTTTTTCCCATCTACTATTGCCCCAACAGTTTCTCCTTCCATCAAGACTTATTTATGGTTTTGTACCCCCATTCCTTTTTTTGTGCGGTCTAGATCTTGTCCCTGAACCCTTAAAGCTCTTTGGCCCTTCCCTGTTGTAGAGTTTAGAGCTGACTTTAATTGAGTCTGTGGACAGGATTTTAATGAAGGTGATTTTTAAACCGCTGCTTTAATGCGGGAAACGTTTTTAAAAAGGGGAGCGTCAATGGTTTGTAGGAGCCAGAACTTTTTACGTTGGGGGGGAATCACATTTTTATTTTTCCAGCAAAATGCAAATTTTTAATTTTTACAAAAAGTGATTTTAGTTTTTTTTTTGGCTATTCTATCTCTCAATGTTAAAATTAACCTACCCTTAAAAAATTTTACCCTGTTCATGTCTTTTAGTGGGGAAACTTACAAATCAATAATTATTTCCCTTCACTGTAAGGGGGCCCTGTTCACCGGCTAAAAGGCCGTATTTTTGGGCCGTAATTTTCCCCCAATGCGCCAATTTCGGCCGAAAAGGCCCCTTTTATTCGGTAAATTTACAGTTTTTCATAGAGAACTATGGGTTAGTCCTCTCCCCGCCCGGGGAAGCCCCCGGGCGGGGAGATAATTGACATTCACTTTCTAGCGGCCGTATACGCCCGTTTTAGCAGTGTTTAGTAAATGGCCGCGAAGTCCCGGGCCCCTGCTTACCCCCGTTTCCGCCCCGCCCCCGTCAAAAACACTGCGTAATTGCGGGGCGAAATTACGTCCCGCAATAAGCTTGTAACATATCCTTATGCTGGCAAATAGAATAAACCTAGTCCAAATAGGACTACATTTATCCTATTGCAACGCAACCACATCATGTGTCCTCAGCCTTAATTTCACTGCCCAATATGCAAATAGGTAGCACTGTCTAAAAAATAACAATAGATAGAAGACCACAGCACTCTGTTATATGAAGAATGAAGTATCAAAATATTGGAATATAGTGCAACTCCCAAGGTTACAGGCGTCATTAAACATGCAAATCGGACATATTCCAGGCTAGAAGAAAATGGTATGGCAGGGACTGTGCCTTCAATACAAATATGGGAGAAATGAGAGGGATGCCGTAGGTGGCTGCAAGGCTCATGCAGTCCACCTAATCAAGGAGAGCTTTGCAGCCACCTATGGCATCCTTTTTTTTTTTCTCATTATGACGTCTGTAACTTTGGGAGTTGCACTGTATTCTGTCATTGCCTCAATTAGTATTCGAATACTTTACTCTTCATATATCAAGGGAGTGCCATGGTTTTCTTTGTACTTCTGTTATGAGGATTACATGTCCTTCCACTGAACACCCACCCAAAATTCCATATCTTACCTCTATCACATGATCTTGCTCTGAGAGCTACTCTGAGCTTTCCTGCCCAGTTGTTGACTGGTTAGGCCGTGTTCACACGGTTTATTCCCGACGGATTTGTGAGCCGTATTGAGCTCACAAATCCGCTGTGAATAAGGGGCGGGACGGGGGCGGGCCCGGAGCGCGGCGGGGGCGCCGCTCCCGGCCCCATAGACAATGCATTATTTACGGCGCGTACGCGCCGTAAATAATGTGCATGTCAGTTTCTCCCCGCCCGGCGGATTCGCCGAGCAGAGAGGAGCGACGGAATCCACTGTTCTCTATGAGAGCAGGGGATTACCGTAATGACAGGGACGGATTGGCGCTGTACTGCAGCGCAAATCCGGCGCGCAGTACAGCGCCAATCCGTGCCCAAATAAGCCGTGTGAATGAGGCCTTAATGTTTATGCTCTGCTGCCTCTTTTGCGTACTGGAGGCTGAAAATAATGGGCAACATAATAAGGGAACAGATGAGAAAAAAGGAATAGTAACTGTAGAAGAAGGAAATGCAACATATATGACTATTTTGAATCTTAATGTAAACCTGCCAGGTGGTTTATGCCGCCCTATCTAACAACAGGATATGATAGAGGATGAGAAGCTGAGCTCTGTGATACATAGGGTTATATGATAGAGAAGCTGAGCTCTGTATTAAGGATATATGATAGAGAAGCTGAGCTCTGTGATATATAGGGTTATATGATTTGGGGAAGGATTTTGGAGTAGAAAGCAGAGAAAATACTGATAGGACTCCTTAATAGACTATGGAAGTCCTGCTGACCCGTCCCACATACAGTGACGGACAGCTTTCCATGTAGGGCATGTCCCCACGGCACGGGTTTGCAGACGGTTCTTCAGACGGTTTGCTGTTTTGCAGACCGTCTGAAAAACTGGCCGCAAACTAGCACAACGGAGCTCTATGGAAAACCCATGCAGTGCATCGCGGAGAAAAAAGATAAACCGACCGGTATTTGTCCTCTGCCGTGGGGACGAACCCTTAGCTGTCAATCATTGTATGTGGGTGGGGTAAGCAGCACTTTTCTCCCTGAAATCCTGCTTGAAATCCTATAAACCTATATAACACAGAGCTCTCCCACTACCATACCCTACTCCCGGATAGGATAGCATAAACCGCCTGACAGGTACGGTTTAAGGAGTCCTCTGTAGATGTCTAGCTGTTTTTACATGCGTATATTATGTTGCATTCGAAATGTGTAAGCTGCTTCAACTTTTTCTTTTTTTCTGGGTTAAATTTTCATTGAAGTTAAATCAAGTTTGGATTGCTTATCATCCATTATGCCAGACGTGTTTTTTTTCTTTTCCTGCTGCGTATACAAGCCACACAGCCAGAGGCTGGTGATAGGCATGGGAACCATGGTGAGCTGAATTTTCCTCTGTTTGTAGGAGTTACATACAGCAGTCAGTAACATGTCCATAACTCTATTATGGAAAAGACCCTATAACATTTCTATTATGTATTATTGGGGTGTGATACAGAACCTTTTATATTCACACTATATGTTTACTCTAGTTTTAAGGCTCCGTAAAGAAGACCGATAAAACCTGCAGAATATCATGTGCCAAAATGGGACGAATGCTTAAACGAATTCATAGGGACAACACTCTACTGAATGAGAAGGTTCTAGCCGTGGAACAGCAGTCTTTCCAGAAACTTTCCGAAATCTCAACAGTATTGAGCAGTTTAGCCAACTATATGATGAACGTACAAAACTCCCAAAGACCTGGACGTCCAGCTCCATTGGATGCAGCAAAAATTCAGCCAACTGACAAGTATAATTCCCAGAGACATAGTTATGGACTCTGGTCTGATGCAACCAAGAAAGAGTACGAGTCGTAGCTTCCATTCTAGACCTATGTGACTATACATGCATTGGACATAATCGCTAATCAGTATGTGTCATGGTAGGCACTGTGTAAGTCTTTTAGCTGTATCTAGTAGTAGTGATTTTAAACTTGACAGAGCCAGTTTTCAGGATAGTGAGACAAGAATTACTTTTAATTGAAAAAGAACTGAGATTCACGTTACATTAAATATATGCAACAAGGAAAAAAAGTTTCTCCTTCGGTGTTGGCGTCCTCACGGTGGAAGGATGCCAGCCCCGGTAAGGAAAAGTGCAGAGGACAGTATGGGTGAAGGTTCTCCTCCATTTAGGTCCTGCATATATTAAATAACGGGAAGCATGTGATGGTCCAGAGAAAAGATGGCGTGCCAATCGGCAGGAGACCGATGAAGACGTGGTACAAGAATAGTTGAGAAGCAGGAGGTAGCCAAAAAAACTACTCCGAGGCGGATAACTGGACTGCACTGGCCTTCTAACGTTCTCTATCCATGAGATCTTCCCTACGTGTTGTTTAATGTTCTGATAATCCGGATCCTGTCTGGTCCCGTTCATGCATGATTATCAGAGTTTTACTGTATTCACATGCATCAAAACCAATTTATGTCCTTGTGAATGTTTTAAAATGCTTTCCTACACAGTTGTCTTTTTTTTCTTTTGTAATTTCTTAGTTCATTCAAGACTTTTTAGGTTTGCCGCAGAGCTTAAACTTGAACAATGGCATTAGTAACATAACGGATAAGAGTAGGCACTGGACTATATGTCTTTGTGGTACTATTGTTCATCACTGCTTATCTGATGCATACAATGTAGCTCTATTGATTCTATTGCTTTCTGGACATTTATGCCCATAAAAGTGTTTTATTATCCAGTTACTGTTTTTTTTTTTCTGCTATCTTAAAATGTGCAAATGTTTTCTTCCTTGCAGCTTTCACGCAAGCAGCCTGTTTTTTAGGGTATGTTCACACAGCGTTTTTGGATCTGAAAATCGCATCCATTATCAGTCGGATCTAAAACGCATCCAGTACGCAGGTGTGTGTTTGGATGTGTGTTGGATGCAGCAGGATCGCACCCTATAGTTTTAAGTAGGGCGCCTGCTGAGTCTTTCGGAACAAGAATTGACATGTCAATTCTTAGAACGGATCCGAAAGATGCAAGTAAAACGCATCGGCGATCACTCGTCTGAACGCTGATTCGTGTTTTACATTGCAAGCAATGTAAAACACACTGTTCATTGCTAGATGTGTTTGGATCTGAAAGATAGATGCAAGCACACCTTTAATAACGTATGTACATATGGACAGAACACGCCTTGTGAAAATACCCCTAGGACCAAGTCAAGAGGTAATGATCAACAGTTCTGATGACCTAATGGGCCACATGTATGAAAACTGTCTAGGTCTAAAACTCACTTTGTTGCCCATAGCAACCAATCAGAGCACTCCTTTCATTTTTCCAGAGCACTATATGAAATCTAAGGGGCGCTCTGGTTGCTATGGGCAACAAAATGAATTTTAGACCTAGACAGTTTTCATACATGTGGCCCAATGTGTTAGAAAATATTTGTCCAATATACAATGTTTTTTAGAATACTGAAACATTTCATCCCTGCATGCACAGGCAGGCATCAATGGTGATACAGTCTAAGAATCTGTGGCCTTCCATTAACCCCTTAACGACCCTGGGCGTATGAGTACATCCCAGGGCCGCTAAGGGGCTTTGCAGTAACAGTGCCATAACCCATCAGACATCGCGGAAAAGATGGCCGCGGCGTCTGAATGAACGCCGATCGGTGCCGCGCACCGATCGTTACGGTCATCGGCACCTGCGCCGATCCGACGAGCGGACACGGTGGTGGGGAGCCCTGTGAAGGCTCCCGTCACTTACACTGGCCGGTTTGCCCTACTCATAGTTGCCAACTTTTGAAAATGAAAAAGCATGGACGCCCATCTTGTCGGTATGCCACACCCCTTCAAAAAGCCACACCCCACTCCACCTAACTGCATAACGGCTTTGGAAGAAAGCCAGGTAGATGCCCTTTTAGCCAGGTAGTAACCCCCCATAAGCAGGTAGTGCCCCTTACAGCCAGGTAGGTGCCCCCCTTTGTTAGCCAGGTAGGTGCCCCCCTTTGTTAGCCAGGTAGATGTCAGTTTCCTTTTGTCCAATTGTTGCAGGATAGTGCTCCCCCTCTGTTGCCAGGTAGTGCCCCCCATTATAGTAATAAAAATAAAACTATAAATCAGTACCTACACCAGGTCCTGCGCAGCACGGCGTGCAGGACGATCTCCTCAACTCAGTCGCAGGGGAAAGTGTGAGCTCAGCGCGCGCGTCACTTTCCCCGCGCCGCTTGCATGTTTGTGCGGCGCAACCGCGGCGCAGGACTATAAGGGGGAGGAGGGGAACGTCCCTCATGCCTCCTCCCTGCACAGCGAGACTGCCTGGCGGATAAGAGAGAGAGCGGCCGCTATGGAGGCCAGCTTCACCCGCTTTAGGAGCGGGCCTCCAATTGGCGGCGGCCAGAGTAGTCTGCACTTTTGTATTAAATTTTATATGACTCGCTACATCTTTGCTGTCGCCGCGAGTCGCCTATTTAAGAACCCCCCACCGCCTGGTGCTGGAGGTCGAGGAGGAATCGCCAACTCCTCCAGGGAGGGCGGGAGGGCGACCCCAAACAGCGGGAACCCCCCGCCAAAAAAGGAGAGTTGGCATTGTATGGGCTCCTTTACTTCCGTTTCATGACTAGAGTGAGGATGTGGTCGGAAACCGCCATCTTTGTACAACCGTAATTTGCATTGCTTGATTGCAGAATGCGGAAGATTTAGAGACTTTGTATATTTAAACAAATTCGCGCCCTCGCATCCGTAAGTGGGGTCAGAGTACTAGTACCATAGGGTTGGGATCTAAATGTTTACTAGTAAAAAAAGAATTAAAGTTTTAAAGTATCAAAAATGAGAGTGTACAAGAAGTATTAGTTCAAGTCACGCCCCACGACTTTCTCGCCCTTTTTGTACAGAAGAAGTGTAAAAGATCGCGCAGACTAAAATATAATGGAAGGGAAGAGGAAAGTTTAGTCAACATTTTTTAGTATCGGGCACGTCCCGAAAGTACGCCGCGATCTGTATAGAAGAGATCGATTTTATGAGACGTTCTGAGATTTTTATCCCGTACGCTCGATCAGTAGGAAGGGAGTAGAAAGAAGATCAAACGCGCAAAAAATTGTGCGTGTTTTTGGTCATTTTTACGTTGACTCAGAGAAATAATGAAATAAAAATATTCCAAAAATGCTCACTGTTTTGCATTCTCGCAGAAAGAATGCTAGTGAGAGTAAAATAAGTACACTTTTTCTGCAGCCCGGAGAAAATGCGCGCCCTCACTGTCCTCGTAAGTTTAGTACAAAAACGTATTAGTACGCGCACAAAGAGGCGACAGAAATTGTGGTTAAAAATAGACCAAGAATGTTTGGAATTTTTTTAACTGTGGTACGCAAACATAAACGGAAACCTCTCATGTTGGTATTGCGAGGATGCGTACGCAACTCTGTAGAGATACAGATAACAAATGTATAGTTTACCGATGATTTGAAGTCGCCGTAAAAGCAAAACCCCGCAAACATGTCGAAAATTCACCTTTTTATTGTTTCAGCAAGTTATGTTCTCCACTTGGAATTTTTTTGCGGGTTTCTCCTCAGTATTATTCGCGCTTTTATAAGTTGTGAGTGAGATCAAGACGCACAGATGGCGAGATTGTACATACTTGTCGCGCGCAATAGAATAATAGGAAAGCCCTGCTGTTGTTAGATTGTTAAGGTGGTAAAAATATAAGATAGTTAGATGGTCTTTTCAGAAGGCGATAGGAGCGTGTAAATACGTAGCGTGTCACCAAGAAGAAGAAAAAGCGCCGGGTCCTTAGGGGTTAAGGGAATCGGTCTATGTTGCTTGTCTATTCTCAGTTGTAAGATTGCATTGGTTAGCAAAGTGTTGGCGATGATGCGGTAAGTCGGGGGTGGGGCAATAAGACGGCCATCGATGAAATATGACAAGTAAAGAACTCTTGCCCAGAGTCAACTTATGCTAGAAACAGCTGTATTTATTAAAATGGGTAACAGCCACCACTGGAGAAACACAGAGGGCGACCGTCAGAGTTACATGAAATGTAATCGTTTCTAGGCCGTAGGTGTTGGGTTACTGGCTCACACGCGCGCAGTGAGGCTAGTTGTTGTGATAGAGATTGGCTACGTTTCAAGGTATTCGGGTCCAGATACTGTGACTTAAAAGTTGTGTTCTTATGGGGATGGTCGCAGGGTCCAGTAGGAATAATTAGGTAGATGTGCATGGGCTGTGTTTGCGCTCGTAGTATTTCATCGCTTGAAGCATGCACAGTAGTGTGGTAGACTTAGTGAGTCTCACGGGAAATGCGTATGCTGCCGGGAAATGAGCGCAAAGATTCAAATTATGTCAGGGAGGGCTATGATTCTCTCTATCAATCCCTGTGTGTATGGTGTCTGACCATGGGATATGTGGGAGCAGTGTTATGTATCCCGGATGCGGGATCCATTGAATGTAGCTATTGACACTGTAGTGGTGAATACCCAATCCCTAGGACTCTCGTGATGCCCATAGCAGCGACATAATCGGGTCCTCCTGGCTTCTGATTTTCTAAATCTGCGCGCTGGCAGGTTGCACTATTTGGGGCGAGCGCACAAGGTGACAGTTCGTACGAAGATAGACCGTTTTTACAATATTGTATTATTAGGTGCCTCATTGTGTCTTTGCCACTCTAGAATTATGCATGGTCTTTAGTAGGAAGGGCTAACTACTAGTGGAGACGGATATCGGCAGCCCATAGACTTATACTAAGTACAGGTATATAAAGATGAAGTGCAAAATCGCAGTCGAGAAAAAGATCGCAGATTGAGGAATGTCGCTAAAGAAAACTGGTGCTGCAATCATTGTAAAAGTGCACCTAATTTTTCTACTGTACTTTCTTTTTCTAATGTAGATTTTGTGCATGTTTCTTCACGCAGCAAAATGCTGTCTCAACGAAGATTGCTGCGCTCCGCGGCTCTTGTTAAGGGGTTTGCCACGATGATGTTAGATGGTTGACGTGGGTGGTGTTGTCGTCCAAAGAGTATTTGCGATTAATCACTATTTTCTAAATTAGAGATGTGTTTACAAAAAGAGAGTGAAGCCTCTGTGAGAGTTACAGCTTTCTTTACAAACCCTTAGATTATTAAAAGTTTGCATTAGTACAAGAACCAGGAGCTCTGAAGTCTGGCCAAGCTTGCTGATATGCACGTATCTGATGACAGGGATGATGAATGCAGTTTTTGAAGGGACTGTGGAGATAGATGTGGCTGTGTATGAGCGCCTAGTGTCTGCGGTTATATCTCTCACTGTTGTAATGGTATATTCTGATTCAGTTAGACTAAACTTGGAGACACCTTCTCTTCCTTTCTTGTATCTGCATACTGCGTTTCAGGCCCCCTCCTATCGGCACCGGCGTGCAGGTGGTTCATGACAGCGGCATGGATTTGTCTGTTTATTCATCTTCTGTACTGAGCATTAGATGTATAGACGGTATTGTTTAAGTCTACATAGTGGCAAAAGCCCTTTTTAAAGGGATGGGCCTGTGCTAGCGCTTGTCTAGGCTGTAGGCTTGGATATGCCAGCCACACCTCGGCATAATCCTATGCCAGATTTCGCATGCGCACAACTCTTCTCCTTATCTGTTCTATGGGAGTTAGGCGTCCAGGTGTGCACTGTATGCTGGCTGTAAATCATAGAATCTGATCGCATATTAGAGTGTCGAATGGTTGTGGGTTCCACCTCTTTTGGTGTTATATCGTACCACTACGCCGTATTGAGGGGTCTCGCAGAGCTTGCACTTAAATCGTGCACCATGGTGCGCCAAGTCTCTTCAACGAGTGTTGCACATCTGTGTTGGTGGACTGTGTGAGATGACGATGGGATTGGTGGGATTTTAATCTGCCAAGAAGCTAGTGAGGGATGGGTAATTATGTGCCGAGCATAACACTTTAGGCATGATCGGCCATGTTCACACAGTGCAGATTTACTGCAGATTTCGTCACTCATTTGTTGTGGATTCATTACAGTAATTTGGATTACTGTCGGCTTTTTTCTGTACATTGTTATAGAGAGATGTTGGCAAGGCTGAGGTTTAGTCTGTGCGCAGCTTTTGCCTTTTTCGTTTTTGATGTTAAATTGAGGTAAAATCACCTGGTCTCTGTTGTGTAGAACGCAGCTCTTATCCGCCAAGTAAGCCTGTTGGCGCTTAAAGGGGTTGTGTCTCACTTACGCAACGGATGCTAGTTTTTTTTAAAGGATCTTTGTTATAGAGAACAGTCGCACGTTTTGTCTCGCGGATAGTGGCGTGTCATCTTGTAGAACTGGTCCTACCTGCTTTCCTAGATATGCCCTCTTGGTTTGGGCCGCATTC
Source organism: Phyllomedusa bahiana (assembly GCA_025379985.1). NCBI lineage: Eukaryota > Metazoa > Chordata > Amphibia > Anura > Hylidae > Phyllomedusa > Phyllomedusa bahiana. The sequence continues at coordinate 56,463 of JAODAL010019859.1, read as the reverse complement.
AGGCTATAGGTCGCGCTGATAGCTACAGACCTGTCCTAGTCGCTCCTGATCGGCTGCTAAGCCCTTGCGTCCCCTTTAGCTATCAGACGCATTGTGTGTCTAAGCTCAGCAGTATTTGTCACTGCCAGGCCTGTAGTACGCCCAGTAACCGCCTCCTAACATTCAAATACATGATAGACAAGAAAAAACAGGACTGAGGTTAGATGAATCCATGGAGTGAGACATACGCCTTTAATAAGAAGAAGAGGATAATGCTAAGATATAGCTCATGCTCTGTATCATGCACTCCCGTGTACTTTATCACGCTGTTGGAGTTTGGCTTTCTCCGTTATAGATTTCTAACTGGGGGCGTGTGCATTAAATTGGCCTTCAGATAAACATGAAGGATTTAGTTGCAGATAGTCTGAAAGTGCGGCTCTCAGCCTGTGGGGAAACTACATCTCCCATCATGCATTTATATCATCTATAACTGTGGGCATGATGGGAGTTGTAGTTTCCCTTCAGCTGGAGAGCCGCACTTTTCAGACCACTGGAATAGTAGGTACCTGGCCAGGCAGTGAGTGGCCGCGTGTTTGCGCCTGGCCGCTGTAATGTGTATGTACATGTTGAGGGCCGGAGCTCTGTGTCTAGTACTGGCTGCGCGCCGCCCCACTGCTCAGTGTAGCCCCGTCTTCAGTCATTCTATTGGACGGCTTCACCAGCAGCTTGACCAATCGTGTCTAGTGGTCGCTTTAGGCCCTCCCCCCACCTGTCCCTCCACGTGAAATTGTACCCGTTATGTAAGGCGGGGCCTCTCCAGCCTGTGTGAGGGTCGGGTTGCGTCTACCGACTGATAGGGCAGTACTCCAGAAGCGGGGTGCGATAGAGTGTAGGGTCGCCGCTGCTATTGCGCGATCGAGTGCTTCTTTCTGCTTTCAGACTTCATTTCTGATCTGGACGACATTGTGTTTACTTCTTCTATCGGGATGTCAGTGAAGCAGAAGCTCTACTCGTCTTGATTAGGCTTCAGTACGGCCTTCTTGAGTGTAAGGCTGTGGACCGCGGTGGAAGATTCGGTGCAACAAGGGCTGAGTTCATTACTTGGAGCCAGGTAGAGACGCTGGGTGGCGGATGTGGCGAGCGGCTATGTACCATCTTAGAGCAGCGGCCTGGTGCCGTCATGGTGGCACCTCCTGGCACAGGCCTGGCTAGTATGTGTGTGTAGTAGGGGTAGACATTAGAGTCGTGCAATACGGATGCCGTCATGCTACGGGCTTACGTGTGTCGTTATGGAATGCGGCTTTGTCGAGTTTACTCCGCGCTACCCATATAGAAATAGGACGAGCTTAGGTCCATTTGGCGCGGCGTCGCAGCGCCCACACATTGTTAGTGAATAGTAAACTGGCTGTATCATCGCCAGGAATACCTACTGTCCCTACATGCATTGTAGTGATAGTACAGCTGTACTCACAGTCTGCTACCTCAGGGGGGGCCCCCCCCCCCCCTCCCCCCCCCCACTACATTGTAGCTGATAGTAACAGCTGTACTCACAAGTAATAAGAGGCCCACACATTGTAGTAATAGAACAACTGTCCTCTCACAGTAACTGACAGGCCCCACCACATAGTATAGTGATATACCAGCTCGTCCTACACAGTACTAGACAGCACCACCACAATTGTAGTGATAGTACAGCTGTACTCACAATACTACAGCCCCACCACATTGTAGTGATAGTACAACTGTACTCGCAATACTACAGGCCGACTACTGCGACATATTGTAGTGATAGTACGAACTGTTTCCTACTAGTACGTACAGGCCCACACCACATTGTAGTGAGTAGTACAACTGGTCCAAACAGTACTACACGCCACACGCCATCATTGTAGTGTTTAGTACAACTGTCCTCACAGTACTACCGCGAGAGCCGCCCATCGCGCCACCACATTGTAGTGATAGTACAGCTGTCCTCACAGTACTACAGGCCCCACCACATTGTAGTGATAGTACAGCTGTACTCACAGTACTACAGGCCCCACCACATTGTAGTGATAGTACAGCTGTCCTCACAGTACTACAGGCCCCACCACATTGTAGTGATAGTACAGCTGTACTCACAGTACTACAGGCCCCACCACATTGTGTACGCGAGAGTATCAGCTGTCCTCACAGGTACGGTACAGGGTACCCACACATTGTCGTTCGAGTAGTGTACAGCTGTCCAGTCACAAGTACTACAGCCCCACCACCATGTGGTAATAGTACAGCTGTACGCTTGTCACTGTACTGAGCAGGCCCCACACATTGTGTGATAGTACGCAACTGTTCCTGTCACAGTACTACAGGCCCCACCACATTGTAGTGATAGTACAGCTGTCCTCACAGTACTACAGCCCCACCACATTGTAGTGATAGTACAACTGTCCTCACAGTACTACAGCCCCACCACATTGTAGTGATAGTACAACTGTCCTCACAGTACTACAGCCCCACCACATTGTAGTGATAGTACAGCTGTACTCTTACATTACATACTAGAGCTTACCAACACATTGGTAGGTAGATAGTACAACGATGTATCACAAGAATACTACAGTCGCCCACCACAGTGTAGATGGATTAGTACAGATATGTCCATCACAGTACGTACAGCCACCACAGTATGTAGTGATAGTACAGCTGTCCTCACAGTACTACAGCCCCACCACATTGTAGTGATAGTACAGCTGTCCTCACAGTACTACAGCCCCACCACATTGTAGTGATAGTACAGCTGTCCTCACAGTACTACAGGCCCCGAACCTCTAATTGTAGTGATAGTTTACAAACTGTCCTCGACCGTACTACAGGCCCCACCACATTTGTAGGGGGATAGTACAACTGTCTCACAATCACTACAGATCGACCACAGCGCACATTGGTAGTGATAGTCAACTCGTATCACAAATACTACAGCCCCACCACATTGTGTGGATAGGTACAACTGTACGTCACTCTAATCTACATCCACCACGCATGTGTGAGATAGAAAAATACAGAGCTGTCCTCACAGTATCTACAAGGCGCACAAGAAAGATTAGAAATAAGAGAAGCGCTGCCGCGCCCGCAAAAAACGCCCCCAACATTTGTAGTGATAGTACATAACTGTTCCTCACGTAGCATGTTACAGCCCGCACCTCATTGTGTTGTGATAGTACAGATGTCCTTAACAGTGAATACAGCCCGCCACTCACTATTGTAGTGAGTAGTCGAGCTGGTCCTCACAGTACTATCAGCCCCACAAAAATTGTTGTTGACGTAGTAAGATGTCATCACAGTACTACAGGCCCCACCACATTGTAGTGATAGTACAGCTGTCCTCACAGTACTACAAGGCTCGAACCATCATTTGTAGTGATAGTACAACTGTCCTCACAGTACTACAGCCCCACCACATTGTAGTGATAGAATACAATCTGTCTCCTAACCAGTAACTACAGCCCTACCACAGTGTGTAGGTGATAGTACAAACATGTCACTCACAGTATCTACAGCACCACCACATTGTAGTGATGTACAACTGTTCTCAATAACTACAGCCCACCCCAGGTAGTGATTTAAGCTGTATAACGTTACTCACCTCCCCCCCCCACTTGTAGGAAGGATGTCAACTGTATCAAAAACTCGGGGGCCCCACCCATTGTAGTTTAAGTAAACAGGGTCTCACATCTACAGCCCACCAATTTGGGAAATTTACACTGTACTCCGGGTACTAACCCCCCACATTTATTGATGTACAGCTTTTTCCCTCAGTCTCAAACCCCCACCACTTTGAAAGTAAATAACAGCTGTAATATTCTCCAACGCTCCCCCAATACCAGGCCCCCCCAATTGAAGAATTAACGTTTTAATATACCCCAAACTTATCCAATCTCGGCCCACCCTTTTTTAAGTAATATCACCCAAAGCTTTTAATATTAAAAGGGTTTCTCCAATTACGCCCCACCACAATTGTGGGTTTAAATTTAAGTTAAATTAACTCAAGCTGTATAAACAATACTCGGGCCCCACCACATTGTAAGTAATAAAAAAACACCCCTTAAAAATTTACCCCGGCTGTTTACCAAAATTTAAGGCCAACCAAAACCATTTTGTGGGTAATTTAAAGCTGTAAATACCCAGAGCTTCTCCCAAATACTACGGGGCCCCCTATTGGTAAAATTTTTACAGCTGTAATACACCCAGAGCTGTACCCCCAATTTACTCAGGCCCCCACATTGTAGGGAAAATTCAGCTGTACTCACTACTACAGGCCCCCACAATTTTATATATCAGCGTAAATATCCAGATGTCTCACAATCTACAGGCCCACCCAATTGTAGGAAAATTAAGCTGAATACATCCAGAGCTGTACTCCAATACTACACCCCCCCCACCACATTTTAGGAATTTACAGCTGTAAATACTCGGCTGTGCTAAATACTACAAGCCCCCCACATTGTAGGAAATATTAAGCTGTTTACACCCCAGGCTGTACTCACTATACTACGCCCACCAATTGGGGGTAACTTTACAGCTGTAATATCTCAGAGCTGTGCTCACAATACTAAAGCCCCCCCTTGTAGGTAATTCGCGTAATACCTCCAAGCGTCTCACATATACGCCCACCACATTGTGGGAAAAATTTACAGCTTAATTTTACCCCAGAGCGTCTCCTACTCCCCCAAAAGGGCCCCCCCCCCCCCCCCGTAGGTAAATTACATGTAATAAATCCAAGCGTGCCACAATACTAAAACCCCCACCACTTTTGGGGTAAATTACGCTGTAATACTCCGAGCTGATCCAATCCGGGCCCCAACTTGTAGGTAAATTTACGCTGTAATATACCCCAAGGCTGTACTCCATATACACCCCACCAATTGTAGGAATTTTGCTGTAAAAACCTCCGAGTTACTCCATACAGGCCCCCACCACATTGTAGGTAACTTCATTAAAAACCCCAACTGTCCCCCATATAAAAAGCCCAACCACATTGTAGGTAAATTACGCTGAAAATTATACTCCAAGGCTGTCTCACAAAATAAAAACCCCCACCACATTGTAGGTAATATTACAGCTGTAATATACTCCAGAGCTGTACTCACTATCTCGGGGCCACCACATTGGGAAAATTTTACAGCTGTAAAAAATTCCAAGCTGTCTCAAATATCAGGCCCCCCACATTTTTGGTACTAATATTACAGTGTCCCCAAAATTACACCCCCCAAATTTTTGGGTAACATTACGTGTAAATACTCCAGGGGCTGTCTCACAATACTACCCCCACCAAATTGTAGGTAAATACAGCGTATCTCAATTCTACACCCCACCACTTTGTAGGTAAATTAAAGCTGAAAAACCCTCCAGAGCTGTGCTACAATATAGGCCCCCCACATTGTAGGTAATTTACAGCTGTAATAACCCCAAAGCTGTTCATTTTAACCGCCCCACATTTTGGGAAAACTTCCCGCTGTTAACTCGGCGTATCCTTTTATACGGCCCCACCAAATTGTGGGTAAATTCAGCGAATATACTCCAGAGCTTTTCTCCAATACCAGGCCCACCAATTGTGGAAATTACAGCTTTAATACACCCCAAAGGCGTCTCGCAAATTTCTCGCCCCACCACATTTGGGGTAAAATTAAACAGCTGTAATAACCCCGGTTATCACTATACTCCCCCACCCTTTGGGGGTAAAAAACACTGTAATTTTCCAAGCTTTTTCTCCAAAAAATAAAAAACCCCCCACTTTGTGAAATTTACAGCTTTTAATACATCCAGCTTACCCATACACAACCCCCCACTTTGGGTAAATTACGTTTAAATTCTCCAAGCTGTCTCCTTTTACAGGCCCACCACTTGTATAACTTTACAGCGTAAATCTCCAACTGTACTCCAATACTCGCCCCACCACATTGTGGGGTAAATTACAGCTGTAATAACTCCAAGCGGTCTCAAATACACAGCCCCCCAAATTTGGGTAAATTTCGCTGTAATAATCCAAAGAGTACTGCTTTCCCCGCCCCCCACTTGTAGGTACATTTTAAATATATCCAAGGTACTCCAAATACTACACCCACCACTTGGGGTAAACATTACAGCTGTAATAACCCAAAAGGGTGCTCAAAATTTACAGGCCCACCACATTGTAGGTAACATTACAGCTGTAATATACTCCAGAGCTGTGCTCACAATACTACAGGCCCCACCACATTGTAGGTAACATTACAGCTGTAATATACTCCAGAGCTGTACTCACAATACTACAGCTTCCACCTTTTAGGCTGGATCTGATCATATCTCCCAGTAGTAGAATTACAACCTGTATTTAGGGTCAGTCTACACAGCAAGATTTTACATTTGGATTTTGACACGAATTTCAGATTGGAACAATGTCCGCCTGTAAAACCATCCCCCTTAGACCTCAATAGAAAATCGAGTGTAATATCCCGGCCCCAAATTTTTTCTAAGGTGGGTTTTTAAAACCCCTTAAGGGTTGTTTCATTACAAGCTTCAGCCTTCAAGTTGGCCGGGATTTTTAATTTGGGGCGGCTTCTTGTCTGCCTCTTTCCCCCTCCCTCTTCCCCCTCACCCTCCCCCTCCCCCAGCCACAGGCAGCTTCCCTTTAAATTCTATACAGAGGGGGGGGGGCCAGGGGGATTGCTGCCAGAGGAAACCCTGTGTGTGCCTGCCTTGGTCTTGTGCCGGCATCTAGATCTGCTCTATTAGGCTGTCTATGAGTGTGGAGAGGTCTATGATTGCTAAAAGCAGAACAGAGGGATGCAAAGTGTTCATACCCTCTGCTTAGCTTACATATCTCCACATCTCCAGCAACAAACAGACCCTGTCAGAAAAGCTGGAAGCTGTGAAGGGTTATCAATGTGTCACTAGTACAGCAGAGCATGAACTGTTCCCCAAGCCTCCCTGATCTGTATAGTATTATTATAGTTAAAAGCTCCACAGACGCATCATGATTATAGTAACATCACAGGGTCACTGCTGTCACATCTATCTGTGTAGAGAGCAGGAGGAAGCAGGCACACACGGGTTAATCCAGGCAGCACGGGGAAAAGAAGCCAGACCCTTCCCCCTCCCTCCACTACAGAAGCATTCTGTGCAGGAGGGGCTGATCAACAGGTTGGCTGCTGTAGAAATTTGAGAAGCTGATGTAGTACTACTAACAGGGCTAGCTCAAAATCAGTAGGATATTTGTAATGAACATATATTGCAAAGCTGTTTTGCTTTTACGGCGTTCAATCTTCGGTAAATATAATGTGTTATCTGTATTCTTCAGGTTGTTATGCATCCGGCAATACCAACATGTAGGGTTTCCGTTATGTTTTGGTACCGAAAAAAAAAATTCCAAACATTTTCTATTTTTGAAATTTGCGCCACTGGAAATTTTGTGCGACCATAACTTTTTTGTACAAACACCTACGGGTCAGTGAGGGGGCATTTTTTGCGGGCTGAAGTGTACTTTTTATCGCTAGCAGTTTGGAATGCATAACGATTTTTTGATTTTTTATTCCATTTTTTGAGTGACGTAAAATGACCAAAAAACGCATTTTGGCGTTTGGAATTTTTTTTTCTTCTACGGTGTTCAGCGTACGGGATAAATTATGTTTATTTTTATAGATCGGACTTTTTCGGAACGCGGCGATACCAAATATTGTAATTTTTTATTTTTAATTATTTTATTTGTAAAAGGGGGGGAAAGGGGGGTGATTTGAACTTTTAACCCTTTTTTTTTTTGTTTTTTAAAACTTCTTTTTTTTTTTTTTTTTTTTTTACTGTAACATTGAGGCCCCCTATGGTGCTTGACCACTGGGTGGGCGATTGTTAATACAACCTAATGCATTGCATAGGCAATGCATTAGGTGGGACAAAGATGGCAGTTTCCCCCTCCCTTCTGCGGACGGAAGTGGGGCAAACCGGCCAGGGTAAGTGACGGGAGCCTTCAAAGGCTTTCCCCCCCCCCATGCCGGTCATCGGATCGGCGCAGCATTAGCTGTGCTCCGATGACCGTACCGATCGGTGGCGGGGACCGGGTCGCCCTTCATTCAGACCCGGCCATCTTTGCGCCGGGTTGATGGTAAAACAGCGGCAGCGGGCGGAGCCACCCGCCGGCGCTGTTACTGCCGGGTGTTAGCGGCGATATGCGGCGCGATCCCCCTGCAAAGCCCCTGAGCGGCCCTGGGACGTACTCATACGCCCAGGGTCGTGAAGGGGTTAAAACTGACCCTTTTGCATAAAAACTTAGAACATATTCAATTATCCGCTACATTTCCGTAGAAAAGTGGTGGAAAATGTATTATTAGGCCATGTTCACACGGCTTAAAATTGGACGTATTTCAGTCGGTTTAAATTTCGGCCGGAGTGCGCAATTACGGCTGGAATACGTCCCAGTCATTACGGTAATCCACATGTCTCAAAAGAATATGGATTACGTCTCCATTTTCCCTCGCAAAAAATCCGAGCGGGGGAGATAAGTGACATGTGAATTACCAGCGGCGTATACACGCCGCTAGTAATGATTTTTCTATGGGCCGGCGAAGTGCCGCTCCCGCCCCACCCCCACGGCGTAATTGCGGGGCGGGAGCCTTAACGGCAATGGGAGAGGCTGAAGACCGACCAGGAAACTATTTGTGTGGTTTTCATATTTGGTTTTTCAATCTGTAGATATAGGGGGATCTGTGTATAGATTTATCTATAGAAATGTCTATGTATAATAATGTATATACACCACTCACAAAAAGTTAGGGATATTTGGCTTGTTTGAAATTTCAGGATGAACCTAACATTACTTGCAATCTTTTTTTAAATGCACTGAAAGAGACCATCTCTTAACTTTAGAATGCACGTGTCCAACTGTTCACTGTTTCAGTACTTTTTGCACAACTTGCTGATCTCTAAGGGAGCTTTCACACAGCGCAGTTTTGGTACAGTTTTAACTGCGCTCCAATTAAACTGCCTTTATTACCAGCAGGCTTCTTTCAGTTGTCTAAATTGTTCAGAAAGGTCGTTCAAGTAAGTCATCAATTACGGTTTGAAGTCTTGTGGATTACACACACACTAATGGATCACTCACTTTCCAAACAGTTTAGATGAGTGAAGAAATCTTGCTGGTAACTGTGCTGCAATTAAACTGCCTTTATTAGGGTGCTTTCACACAGTGCGTTTTTTTCAATGCTTTTTTTTGTGCAGGAAGGCACAGCAATTAATGTTGTACATTGCTGCACAAAAATCGCGGTAAAATTGCGGTAAAATTGGGGTAATTTACCCGATTTTTGTGCAGCAATGTAAACTTAATTGCTGTGCCTTTGCACAAAAAAGCATTGAAAAAAACGCACCAAAAACGCACCGTGTGAAAGCACCCTAATAAAGGCAGTTTAATTGCAGCACAGTTAAAACCAGGGCTGTGGAGTGCCCAAAAGGGACCGCCCCGCCCCCAAAAAATTTTAATAAAAAGTTGGTCCATTTATTTCGAGCAGTCAAAGAGCAGAGATTGGGTCCGGCCGTGTACTGCTCCAATATTTCAGCTCATCCAGAGGAGTGAATTTGATGACTGGGCAGGCAAACCCCCTGCCCCAGGGGAAAATTCCGCTCCCATGGCAAAAAATTTTTAAAGCAAAACTTTTCACCTGTTTTTAAAAGGGAAGTCAAGATTAAACCTTTTGTCAAAACTACTGTGGCTGAGGAAATTCCCTTTATCCCCGACTTTGTTAGAGATGTTCCCCCTGTGGTCCCGTTTCCCCCAACCCCAAAAGTTAGGTAGAGAGGCCTTCTCTAGCCTGGAATAATGAGTCAGATTGGGGTTCTGTATGCAGGATCTGATGGAGGCAATAATTTTCAGAACAAATTCAGAGACTCCAAAAATGTTCCTAGTGTTTTCATTTTAAAATTTTTTTTTGTTGAAAAGTCTACCCAATAAATTTTTTTTCCTGACAAGCAAAATGGAACAATGTTTTGATTTTTTTGTGATTTTTCAGGCCCCATTTCCCCATCCACTAGTTTTATATGGGCTACTTCTTATACATACATTTTATTTTCAAGTATTTGCATCTGCCTTGTTCTGCAGATTTTTGTATGTAACGCATTGTTACTCTTTTGCTCCTAAAAAATCAAAATCCACTTTGGTTTTCAATATGCCCGAATCTTCTGGGGTTGGATCGATTTAAGCATATCTTGACTAAAAACTGGATCCCCGGGCTCTTTTCACAAAACCCAAGTGGTTTCAGATGGACTTGGATACAAATACAGTTTTTTTTTTCTCTACCCCCCAATGTCAAAAGATCAAAAATTTTTTACCCTTTGCTTGCGTGTCTGTTTTTACTAAAAAAATTGATTATTGTATCAAAGGGATAAAAAAGCCCGGTTACCCTTTTACTACAGTAAAGTTATCATTTTAACATGCCCTGTTGGGGAAAGGGGTCGGGGGGGTCGGGAGTCGGAAGTTTTGGGAAAAATTTGGGGGTGGGGCTTTGGCTTGCCGACTCCACAGCCCTGGTTAAAACTGCACCAAAACTGCGCTGTGTGAAAGCACACTAACAAGGAGCTTAATGGCAAAACGCACAACGGGTGTTTGATCCCTGAATTGCCCAATAAATGTAGGGGATAAATTTGGATTGGGATTTAAACAGTCCTCCTCATCATGCTGTTCACATTTTGACAATCCAATATCAGCAGCATTCTACAAGCACTAAAAAAGTCAAAGGGAACATAGGAGTTTTTTAGAAAAGCATTTCTGCTACTTTTGAATACATGAAAATTTGAGGTTCTTAGTTTACATTTTTGATCAACATTGTAAAGGTTCATCTGCCACTGTATGGTGACCTCAATTCAGATGGGAACCTAATCTAACATGTTACCTCTCTTAGTGTCTGTTCAGACCACCACATTTCAGGGAGAATATACTTTGTTTTTCTAAAAAAAAATGGATGTGCTGACCAATCTTTGTGCTTAGACTGTTCACATTTGGTCTGTTCACGAGACCAAAACAACACCTTACAATTGATCAACAGTACCTCACCATTGTAAGACTTCAAGCAGGATGCTCTCAAGACGGAAGTGGCCACTGAGCTTCAAGTGCCACAGGGTGTCATCAGCAGGTTGTATTAGAGAGACTGGAAGAGTCACAGAAAAGCAAAGAAGTGGACGTCCTTTGGTCACATCACACACTGATCGCTCCATTGTAAACAATGCCCTGCAGAACCAGATGATCAATGTCACACAACTTCAGGCACATTTAAGGGAGGTGAGAGGCAACGAAGTGTCATGTCGGACTATATGTAACCATGTACATCAGCGTGCTCTGTGTGCTACACCACCGACAAGGCTACCTGAACACTCCACCAGGCACAGGCATCATTGTCTTACATGGGCCAAGGAGCATCTACGGTAGATGAGGAACTAGTGGTCCTCGGTGCTGTTCAGTGATGAAAGTCGATTCACTCTGAGCAGAAGTGATGGCTGCCAACAATGTTGGTGATGTCAAATAGAGTGCTTTGCATCAGCCAGGGCCGGTGCCAGTCAGGGACCCTTGCCAGTCGTCCAGCATGCAGACCTCGCTGATGTAAACGGTTACAAATGATCTGACATAACACTTGGTTGCCTCTAACCTTCCGTACATGTGCTTAGAGCTGTGCGAAATTCATCATCTGGTTCTACAGGGCATTGTTTACAATGAAGTGGTCATCAGTGTGTGATGTAGCCAAAGGACGTCCACTTCTTTGCCTTTCTGTGACTCTTCCAGTCTCTCTGTATCTCTGTTGCAATCTGCTGAAGATGCTCCGTGGCCACTTCTGTCTGAGAGCATCATGCTTGAAGCCTTGCAATGTTAGATAATGTCTTAGTCTCGTGATGTCAAAATGTGAACAGCAGGATGAGGAGGACTGTTTAAATCTCAATTCAAATTAATCCCCTAAATTAACTGTGATTCAGGGATCAAACGGCTGTTGTGAATTTTGCCATTAAGCTTCTTGTTTGGGTGCTTTCACACAGCGCAGTTTTAACTGTGCTCCAATTAAGCTGCCTTTATTACCAGCACCTTCTTCACTGATCTAAACTGTTTGGAAAGTGAGTAATCAATTAGTGTGTGTATAATCCACAAGACTTCACACACAGCCAACTGAAAGAAGCTTGCTGGTAATAAAGGCAGTTTAATTGGAGCGCAGTTAAGGGCTTGTCCCCACTGCACGAGTTTATGACCATCTCCATGTGAAGGGGGAGGGCTTTTCTCTAATCGCGGAGACAAACCGTCCCCCTGCGGCCGTGTGCACGCCACACAAACCAGACAAATACCGGTCAGATAAACCGACCGGTATTTGTCCTATGCCGTGGGGATAGGCCTAAAACTGCACCAAAACTGCGCTGTGTGAAAGCACCCTTTAGAGATCAGCAAATTGTCCAAAAAGTACTGAAACATTGCACAGTTGGACATTGTGCATTCTATAGTTAAGGGATGGTTTTATTTAGTTTATAAGAAAAGGCAAGAAATTTTGTTTCTGAAATTTCAACCAAAAGTAAAATTCCTAGTTTTTTGGGTGCAGTGTATATATAGTGTAGATAACTGTAATGTTAAAAAAAAAAAAAAAAAATTAAAAAAACCAAATCCAAAATATTTTTGGGGCCAGCTCGTCAACTGAACGTTTTGGGATTAAAAAAATTTTTTTGTTTTGGGCGGGAATCTTTCTTTAAAAAACATGCAGCGTATTATTTCTTTTGCATGTTAAAAACCTCACGTTAAAAAAAAAATTCTATGCTAAATTCTTTTCTATAAAGAAAAAATGCAATATGCTTATTGACCCAGACTTCAAAGTTATCATGTTATTTAGCCCGCACATTGAATGCCGTAGCCAGCAGTACTTGCTTTTTTTAAAATCTGCCACCCAGAAAATGACAATTCATTTAATAATACAAGCAAAAAAAAACCTCAAGCAACTGCATTTACCGAAAAACCGAAATGTTCTAGAATGCAAGCTTAAGAAGCTAATCGGTGAGATTTCCCCCTCAAGGGTTTTGGATGAAAAAGGAAAAAAAAAAATAGAAATTTGGGTGGATAAGATATAAGGGGGTGGTCCTGGGGGGTGCTCCACTGCCCCGCATACACAGCCTGCCAGCCAGGAGCAGGGACCTCCTAACTACAGGTCTTCTCTCCTAGAAGCCAATAGCACAGGATGGTTTTTGTACGGTCTAGGAGTGACTTTCCCTTTAAGGGCCGTTCACACGGCTTATTTCGGCGGATGGCGGGGTTTACTGGGGGCCGGATTTTCCTCAGAAAGCGCCAACCCTGGGAGTAATTTACGGTAATCCCGTCTCAAGAGAACATGGATTCGTCGCTTCGGGCCCCCGGGGGGAGAAAGTGAATGCACTTATCCAGGCCCCAATACGCCCTGGATAATGGAAGTCATGGGGGCCCCCCCCCCCCTTATTCAGGGGATTTGCGACGCAACCGCTCGAAATTTTCCGTTTTTAAATTACCCTGTGAAAGGCCCTTAGCAAAGGCCACCGGTTTAGTGAAAAAACCCCCTTGAAATTTTGCGTAGCCCGCTTCATAAAAGGGTTCTGTGGTTTAGAAAACCTATTTGTATATACCGTAGTATGGACTTTTGAGTTGGTACAGAGGTAAATTTTCCCCCGGACCTCCTGCCAGCGAACATGCTTTTGGGCCCTGTTTTCACAGCACTGGTTTTGGTAATTCAGTATTTTGAATCCCCAAAATCCAACTGTACCAGGCAAAAGAAATCCATATTTGTCTCCGCCGGATTTTCCACTGTATGATTTCTAAACCGCTGATCTTCTATCTATCTGCTGACGGATTCATTGTGGATTCCAGTTCGTTAGGAAAACTAGGAAATCCAAAAACCGACCGTGTTTTTTTTGTGCAAACCTATGCCAAAAGAACGTGCCACAGCAATGTTAAAACAACGTCCGATTTTCGGCATTTTAACATTTTCAGTGTAGACGTAGCCTTACAAAGAGCGTCTCTCATGCTTTTAAACAAAGCCCGTGATTTCGTGGGTCTGTGTAAGCTTTTATTTCTCCTGTGGGGGCGCTGCAGGGAAAGTGAACACATAAGGCCTACAGATCTGACATTGCTGTGGATTTTGCCACAGTTTTTTTTCATTGACTTTTAATAGAAGACAATCTGCAGAAAAACCTTTAATGCAAGTCTTGCCTTCTCCCATTGAAGTCAGCGTTGAAAAGTCTGCAGTAAAATCCTCAACAATATTTTGTGCAGACCTGTCCTGTGTGCACTTGCCCTCACAGTCAGCAGCTGATTGTCAAAGTCCTTTCTAGTGGATAGGAATTTCCAAAGCGGAGAACCCCTTTAAAGAAGCTATACCTAACTTTGGGGACCCCCCCTGCCACAGCTGTGGTGTTTTTTGCGTTCTGCCCATCCCCCTTTAACAAAGAGACTCAAAATACTAGACACAACCCATGGACAGGTGTAGGGTTGTTTTTGGAAGACAGGCTCAAAACCTTCACAACTCCTTTAACCTCAGAAGGCTGCAGCTTTTTTCAGGGTTATCTGTATTCTGCAGGTGTGTTCCATTTCGACAATACCAAACATGGGTTTATTGTACTGTACAAAAAAATTTTAAAAAAATCAAAACATTTTCTATTTTTTAAATTTCCGCTGTGACGCAGATGTATACTTCCACCGATGGACCTGAGTGAAGGCACATTTTTTGCGGTGAAATCCATTTTTAAAATTGGGACCATTTTGGGGGTAGATCGACTTTTTTTTAAAATTTTTAGGGGGCTTGAAATAACCCCAAAAAAATGGAAAAAAAAAAATTTGGAAATTTTTTTTTTTTTCTCACTGTTCATGTACGGGAAAAAAATTTTTTTATTTTAAAGACGATAAAATTGACTCTTACGGATGCGGCAATACCAATTATGTTTATCTTTTATTTTTATTTTAAAAATGTCAAACAGGGGGTTATTAGAACTTTTAAAATGCAAAAAAAAAAATTCACACAGTAATATCGAGTTTCAGTAGGGTCTTGAACATAGGGGGTCTTCTGCAGAAGGGTGTTCAAAGATGGCAGTTCTGGCATTTCTGCATGGGCCATCCACTATGTTAAACAATATTGGCACTCCGTGATCTTGTTGTGCGTGGCACTGTCTCTCATTCGCTTCGACGCCGTGGTCACCCCGACGTCTAAAGGGTTAAACAGCAGGGAACGGATCCGGCTTAGTTCCCAGCTGTTACGTTAATAAGCACAAAACCGTTTCTATGGGGCAGGATTGCGCTAAGGCCTGTTCACACGGCTTATAGGGGCCGTTTTTTGGCCTAATTCGCGCGAATGCCCCAAATTACGGCCAAAAACGCCAAATTGGGTAATTCCATTCTCATAGAAAAACAAGGGATTCTCCTTCCCCCCCCCGGCGAATCCGCCGGGGGGGGGGGGAAAAGACATGCACTTTCCCAGGGCAATCCCCGTACATGATGTCTAGGGGGCGGGCGGGCCCCCGCTTCCTCCCGCCCGCCCCGTCCCACGGCAAATTGCGGGGGCGAAATTTTTTTCCCCCCAAAAAATTACCGGTTGA
Organism: Phyllomedusa bahiana; assembly: GCA_025379985.1. Taxonomy (NCBI): domain Eukaryota; kingdom Metazoa; phylum Chordata; class Amphibia; order Anura; family Hylidae; genus Phyllomedusa; species Phyllomedusa bahiana. The sequence goes on along the minus strand of JAODAL010019859.1, from coordinate 40,908 downwards.
AAATGTTGGGGTGCTTTTACACGGGGTTTTTAATTGCGTTTTTAAATGCATTTTCTGTCGGAAGGACAGCAATTAATGCTGTACATTATGCACACAAGTAATTACCGCGATTTTTGCCGAAATTTTTGTGCAGCAATTACATCATTAATTGCTGACCTTCCTGCACAAAAAATGCATTGAAAAACGCATTTGGCGTATTTGGCGAGATGCGCGCCGCAATTACGGTATTCAAGCCTCTCGTAGAGAACTGTGGATTATGCGTCGTCCCCCCACACGTACAATAAGATTGTATTGACGGGGGGGGGTAATGACATGTCAATTTGGGTTACGGCAATTATGCGCCAGAAGAAGCATGTCAGGGGGCCGGGGGGCTTCTGCCCCCCCCCCTACTTTGGGAAAAGCGCTACAGCCAACTCCCAAAAACACAGGGTATTGCGGCGCGTACTGCATCCCACAATTCGCCGTTGAACATACCTGGGGGGAGCTTTCACCAGCGCATTTTTGGGTGCATTTTTTAACTGCGCCCAATTAAACTAAATTTTTTTACCGCAAGCTTTTTTCGTTGTCTAAATTTTTGGAAGTGAGAATCAATTGTGTGTTTGACCCACAAACTTCAACACAGAATTTGATTACTTACTTGAAACACCTTTCGAACAATTCAGACACTGAAAGGGTTTTGGGAAAAAGGCAGTTTAATTGGAGCGCATTTAAAACTCCACCAAAACTGCGCTGTGTGAAAGAAACCTAATGCCGTGACCTAGAACCTCAGGGGCACTATGATGGAGGATGTTTTCACAGGCGTTGGGGTTAATGTGCCCGTGAATGATTTTGTGGGAAGTTGCGTTATGGTTGCTAACTAGGGGAAAGAGTAAGTCCACATGTGGCAGACTATCTGCGTTGGACTCAATGTGGATTTCGCTATTTATTTTGAAAGGAAGAAAATCCACAAGATTAGAAAATTTGGCCCATCCATTTTTCCGTCATGAAATTTTTCCTGCTGTGGAGGGGCTTTAAAAATCCACTGGTTTAAATTTGTACAGAAACCCCATCAAAAAATGCAAAGCCATTTTGTCTGACCTAAGCTCAGCAAACCTGTTAGTAATGCATGTGACCACACACTTGCTGAGTGTATCCAGTAGCAGAATTGTGAATTCTGCTCTGGAGCACAATACAGGTTGTAGGCCTACGTTCACACGCTTTATTCTCAAATAATAAAATAAAGGTCCTCACTAGTAAAATCAAATCGATCCATTTGGATCTGTTGGAAAACACAAGTTGTAGGTAGGGGTTATAATGCTGATGGGAACTAATCCTAATTCAGGGCCAGGGTGAGATGCTACATACTCGTACACAAAAACCAATCAAAGCGAAAAGCAATGTGGGATCAGTGTTGTAGGGGACATATTAGTGTGACTCGAGCAACATTCACATTGATACATGATATAGTAGTAATTGTATCACTAATTCTCCACTATATCTATTACTGGCATACAGCTATAAACCACAATCCTTCCTTAACACTTCAGCCCTAATACACTAAGCACAACGAACCTGCTTTATCATCTGTCATCAGACCCACCCATAGCCTAGGGCATATACAAAAGGGATTGCTCCGCTGTATACATTCCCACTAAGGAGATGGCACCTCTCCCCAGCAGAGTGTTGTAATAGGTTTCCCCTCACTTGGACTAAGGGAAAACTTGCCATTTAAGACCCTTTCCCCGAAACATTTGTTTTTTTATGTTGATAATATGCCTAATGCACCCAGCTGTCGTCTTTACTCATTAAAGGGGTTTTACCACAAAGTAAAATTGATTCGGGAAGCAAATTAAATAATAAACATTCTCACCATTCCTCATTATTTAAAAATTCTATAGCATTTTTGTTTGAGCTGTTTGTGACCATGGTACACTGTTCTAGGGGTAGACCAGAGACTTAAGCCCTGGGCACATTGGGGGAAAGCATGTAATTCAAAACTTTCTGGGTCACATGATAGCATTTTAAAAAATCGCGACGCCCCCCTTTTTAGAACGAAAACTGGCAGGGAAAACAGGCAGAAATGCCCTTGTGATAAACCCCTTTAATGTCATTCTTTATCATCTTTTTATTTCAGAATGGCCAGAGTTTTTTTTGGGCTTGAGAGCAACGGTTTGCAAAAAGGGAAAACCTGCCCCCTACTTTAAGCCAACAACATGGCCCCTTTTTAGACAGCTGAAAATGGTAAGCCTTACCCATATTTCCCAGAGAATCCCACCCCTCTTTCTTATTGTATAAGGAGGCGGGTGCTGTTACATGATGTGGGGATGGTGTGGAAGTGCTCTTTGTTTTTAGGAATGGGACAGTCTTTTTTTTTTTTTTAAATCATTTGTGTCAAGTAACATTTATTATCCTATTTGTCTTGCTTTCTCTTTCAAAGATGGCTTCAGGAAGGTGGTTCATGTAGATTCTGGCATCGTAAAGCAGGAGAGGGATGGACCAGTTGAATTTCAACATCCTTTCTTTATTCAGGGGCAAGATGAGTTATTAGAGAATATAAAACGGAAGGTAAGCCTTTCTGTAATTCTGTGCTTTAAAAGGGGTCTTCTCACCACGATAATTATGAGATTAAAAAATATTAATGTCCTCTAGTAAACAAGTTGACAAAAGTAGACCGGTCAACAGAGAACGCCCAGTGATATTGTTGTCTGTCTGTCTTGGGTGTTACCATTCCAGTTTTTAATGGGATGTGTCCCTGCATGCACTGATTGGACAATGTCAGGCTGTACAGAATCACACCTCCACGTAGGAACACCCATCTGACAGATTCAGTTATGCATTTCTAGAAGGAATAGCAGAGCAACAAAACAATACAGAGTTATAAGAGAAAATATTCCGGAAATTTTTTTCAAGGGGAAAAATTTTTTAAATGCCCAAATATTCGTGTACTTTTTTACAATGTAAAGGGGGGGGAGAAGTACCGACAAAACTAAACATTACACAGTAAAAAGATACGTGTAGATCAGACACATGGTGTGAAGGCCCTGCTCGCAAGAGCTTACAATCTATTAAGGTGTATGGGTGAGACGAAGGGTAAGAAGTACGTACATAATGGTCCGGCCATGTTTCATAAATATGGGGTGATTTACATAAAAAGTGGATGAACCTGCCATCCAGACTATAGATCTATATACAGAGAGGAGATGTAGGGTGGTGCAGTGCTGTGGAGAACTTTATGGGGGGTTGTGAGTTTCTGTGTTTCTCTACTGAATGGGCAACCAGTGCAGTGACTGACACAGGGTAGAGGCAACAGTATAGCGGCTGGAAAGAAAGACAAGCCTGGCTGCTGCATCGAGGACAGATTGGAGAGCGGAGAGTTTACAGAGAGGGAGACCGATAAGCAGGGAATTACAGTAATTAAGATGAGAAAAAACACGGGCGTTCCCTGGGTTATGAACGAGATAGGGACCGTAGGTTTGTTCTGAAGTTGAATTTGTATGTCAGTCGGAATATGTACATGTATTAAATGTAACTAGCAAAAAATGTGTTAGTGCAATTAAGGTTTTTTATACTAGTTTTGCTGTCTGTGCCTCTGTTTAGAACATTTCACCTCACTTTATGTCTCATGTGCTGCTGTGGCATGGTGGAATTTGTAATTATACTCTGCTAGCTGCTGTGGAGCATGGAACTACAAGTATGCCACAGCAGCATGTTAAACACATGAATGTATCAGCACCCATACAGCTAGTATATGTGTGGTGCAGCATGCTGGCACTTATAGTTTCATGTTCCACAGCAGCTGGTAGCTGTGGAACCACAAGTGCCAGCATGCCACAGCAGCACATGTTAAATGCATGCACTAATCAGCACCCATACAATTAGTACATGTGTGGTGTGGCATGCTGGCACTGGTAGGTCCATGTGACAGCATGCCGCAGTGGCACATGAGACACAAAGTGTATTAATTGTATAGGTGCTGATCCAGTACAGTACTATATTTTACATTGAAGGCAGCTGGAGAAGCTGTGCTCTGCTCTGCTGGCCGGAAGAAGCTGTGGGCAGATGAAGGCTTACAATGTTATTATGGGGTGTGACATCAGCACACTGAACCACACCACATAAGTCTCTGTAACTAGGAGACAGATGTAAGTCGGGGGCTGCTTGCATTGACCGTTGTGCTCAAAAACATGAGCAAAGCACAAAATCTTTCTATTAGTTTTAATTTCCATGCAGTGGGAACATTGCAGACTGGTTCCTAAATCAAAACATGATGAGAAATGTATATAATTGTTAACTACTTTACAGAAAATAACACAAAATTAACATTGGGCTGTTCCAAAAAATAGCAGTGTCCGCATTTGTCTTCACAAAGTCAAGATATGTACTCTTTCTTTTTCGCATTCTTGTGACTCAGTAACCTAATATTCACTTGTATAACCACAGTTGTTTTAGAACTGCTTCACATCTATGTTGCATAAAGTCACCCAGCTTCTGCCACCTGTTAACTGTTGTTCCAGTCCAGGATGCTTTGACTACATCTCACAATTTATTTGCATTCCTTGGCTTTGCTTCATATGACATTTTAGTTTTCACCCCACAAGTGTTAAAGGGGTTTTGCCACGATGTAATGTTGACGTGGGATCCTCCAAAATGGGTATTTAATCACTTTTCTAAATATATGTGATTACAAAAAGTGAAGCCTCTGAGAACTACAGCATTGCTCAGCCCCCCTTAGTTTCCTGAAAGTTTACATTAGACCGACCAGGACACTGACAAGAGCTGATCTGGCTGCGCTTGCGTGTTTGCACTTCTTATCTGATGACCGGGAACATGAAGGAGCTTGCAAGGGGCTGGGGAGTAAGTGCAGTGTATGAGTCTGTCTGCTGTATAGAGAATCCACTGTTGTAATGTTATTATTTGAGTAAACTTTAGAGACGCTCTCTGCTCATCCCCCTCCCTCTCACCCCTGCAGCTGTCATGACTCAGCATGCTTTGTTTACAGTATATTCTCCCCCGAGCAGATAAGAGGTAAGGAACTCACTTTGTGGCAAAACCCCTTTAAGGTCTGGGGATTGGGCTGGCCACTCCATAACCTCAATTTTGTTGGATTGGAATCCAAGATTTTGCTCATTTACTGGTGTGTTTAGGGTCTTGTTGAAACACCCATTTCAAGGGCATTTTCTCCTCAGCGTAAGGCAATATGACCTCTTCAAGTATTTAGATTATAGGCAAACTGGTCCATGATCCCTGGTATGCGATAAATGGACCCGGCACCATGGTAAGTGAAACACGCCCATACATGATGTTGCCCCCCATGCGTCACTGTTTCAGAGTGTATTGGGCTTGAATTCAGATTTTGGGGATTACTGAAAAAATGTCTGTGCCTTTGGGCCCAAAAAAAAACTTTTTCACTTCCTCAATTGTTTCTCCATTTCTCTTTTGGCCAGTTGATGTGTGTTTTGGCAAATTGCATTTGCTTCTGCACAGGTCTATTTTGTAACAGTGGGACTTGGGAGGACTTTTTGTAATAGTTAGCTCCACCCCATGCGTCTTTGCTGTCACAGTACTCCCGGTAATTGGAGTCTTTGATACCCTGGGCTATCATTTTCTGAGCCTTTGCTATTGTTCGAGTTTTTGAATGGTCGCCCCCATTTTCTTCCCGTCTCTCGGGGTTTGCTTTCCTTTTAAAAGCATTGGAGATATTTTAGAGGAACACCCGATACTGTCTGCACTTTTTTATAATTTTTCCCCTTCTCCAACACTTTTTAATAAAAGTTTCTTTGCTAATGTTAACGACTCACTTTTCTGGGTTTTTCAAGGAGAAATGAGTAAGGCATGGTGGTTCACCTTAAAACCCCTTTTCCGACATTGGGTATGATACCCCCTAGGGGGAACTGACTTCCCGCCAAATGGGCGTTTTGCATACGCCCTGGCGATCGGTGGGTGCGGGCGGCCGCGCGGAATCGCGACTGAAAACAGCGGTAAATTCCGTGACTTCAGCCCATCACCCCGGCGGAGTGAGCTCTGGCCGCGGGTAAAAAAACCTTCATTACCGCCCTTTTAGGGCCCGCAAATAAAAAGGCCAGGCAGGAGGAGTGAGCCCCTTCCCCTGACGATCGGCGAGGGCGCGGCAAAGATGCCGCTGCCCGTCCCCTACCAGCCCCCCCCGGATGCTTTCTGAAAAACCGGGTAGTCTGGTGCGTGCCTCCCCACAATGCTTTGGGGGGCATGGTGTCACGTTGAATGGCCCTATGCCAGCAGTAACGATTGTTCCCCCCAGGGGGGATTTGCTGTTACAAATCCCCACTGGGGAAATAGTACAAAAAATGAAAAAAAATTTTTAAAACACGAAACAAAAAAATAAAAACATTTTCCATGCCCTTTTCCCTTTTCAAACTCCAATCCCCCAAAAAAGGTAAAAAAATAAAGAAACCATTTGGTTTATTGCCGCGGGGGTAACGCCTAACTATAAATCTGTCCGTTAATTAACGTCGGGAAACGCCGTAAAAAAAAAAAAAAACAGTCACAATTACGATTTTTGTACCCCGCAGATTAAAAAGGGAATAAAAAGCGTCAAAAACTCAAAAACCCCCAAAAGTTGTCCCAATTTAAAAAACTCAGTTACCCCGAAAAAAAAAGTCCTTACCGTTCTGTATAGGGAAAATAAAAAGTTATGGTCTCGGGAAGAAGCGATGATAAATTTTTTAACACAATAAAAACACTTTTTTTTTTTTTTTTTTTTTTAAGTGTTCCAAATTAAAAAAATTATAAAAATAGGGTTTCGCCGTAATGTAGACCAGAGAGAAAAGTAATGGTATCGTTTCGCCGGTGAGTGCTGTTAAAAAATTAAAAATAAAAAAAACCTTAAAAGGTTTTTGCAGTATTTTCTTCACCTGCTTAAAAAAAAGGATTTAAAATGATCAAAAAAGTTTGTCCCCCCCAAAAATGATCCCAATAAAAACTTTCAACTCATCCCGCAAAAAACAAGCCCCTACAAGTCCGTACACAGAAAAAAATAAAAAAGTTTATGGCTTCGGACTATGGCGATGCAAAACGTGTTTTCCTTTTTAAAATAAAAGTGTTTTATTGGTAAAAGCAGTAAAAATAAAAAAAATTTTAAAATTGGGTATCGCTGTAATTGTATCGCCCTGAGAATACTAACTGCAGTATACTGACGGTGGACGCTGTAAAAAAAAAAAAAAAAAACACTACCGGGGAATGTTATTTTGTTCAAAATGCCTCACAAAAAACTTATAAAAAGTGATAAAGGGCATATCCCCCCCATTTTGGTACTAATAAAAAACGTAAAAATTCCACAAAAAAAAACCCCATAATCGGCTCTTTATAAGAAAATAAAAATGTTTGGTTTTGGGAACAGGAAAACAAAAAAAGCAATTTTTTATAGACTATTTCTTTGTGTAAAAAGTAAAAAAACATAAAAAAAAATAATAAAATCTAATCTTTGCAATTTTTTCCCCCATAGAAAAGATTCCGTCATTTATACTGCACGGCAAAACACTGTAAAATTAAAACCCAAAAAAAACAATGGGGAATTGCGTTTTCCCCTTTTTTTTATAGCCAAATGCAAAAAAAAAAAAAAAAAAAAAAAAAAATTGGGAACCCCTGTGCACCCAAAATGCACAGTACACCCTAGATGAGATCTATGGGGGGTGCTGAATCCAAAATGGGGCGGCTTTGGAAGGGTTTTTCACCTGTTCTGGTACTTTGGGGGCTTTGTAAATGCGACAGGGCCCCCCAAAATCTGCGTTCCAAAAGCCAAGAAACACCCCCTCCCTTATACGCCCTGCCATGCGCACAAAAGAGATTCCCCCCCACATGTAGGGTATTGCGAATTGGAAGAAATTGGTAACAAGTTTTGGGTCCTTTTTTACCAGGATCCCTTTGTAAAAATTAACTTTTTCAGCAAAAATTGAGATTATTGGAAAAAAAAAATTTCATTTTCACAGCCTCGCAAAAAAAATTTTGTAAAAAACCTGTGGGGTCGATATACTCACTACCCCCTGTATTTTTTTTTAAGGGGTGTGTTTCCCTTTGCGGTTATTTAGGGGATTTATTAAGTTTTAGCACCTTGGGGTCCGCAAACCTTTAATGGGCCTAAATAAATCGTAATGAAAAATTTGCCCAGGTCCGGGGAGGTGCCTCCCATTCTGGGGTTTGTGGTTGAGCCCAAAAAGTCACTGGGGCCAAAATATGGGATATCTATGAAAAAAGCCAGAAACTGGGAAATCAAAATTAAGTTGCATTTTCCCCGATCACATTTACCCTTTCTTGTCAATAAAGTATAAAAATTGAAAATCTGCAAAAAAAAATGAAATTTTGAAAATTTTACTTCCACTTTGCTTTAAATTCCCGTGAAACACCCAATGGGTTAATAAAATTTTAAATGCTGTTTTTTAAAATTTAAGGGGGGTAGTTTCTTAGGTGAGGTCATTTATGGGGGGATCTAAATACGGTCAATCAAAGTCACGTTTGAACTGACGGGGGGTTAAAAAATGTTATTGAAAAATTTTCTTGAAAAATTTTAAAAATTTTACTAAATTTCTAAGCCCCCAATGTCGTTAAAAAAAAAAAAAACATTTAAAAAAAATGATGCCCAAAATCAGCAGACTATGGTAGATGTGTTAAAACTATTTTGAGTGGAAAAATCTATCTCTTAATGCAGAAATTTTTTAAGTTTTAAATTGGGACATTTTTAAAAATTTTCACGTATTTTGATATTTTTCACAAATAAACAAGCATTTTTTGGACCCAAAAAATTTTTTACTATCTTAACCCCTTAAGACCTGGGCGTTTTTAGTGTCCCCTGCCCTAGGGGCTTTGCAGGGGGCGCTCCGCGACCCCCCTGCACAGCGGGGGTGTTAGCGGCAAATCGCCGCTAACACCCCCCCAGTAACGCGCCGGCGGGGTGGTCGCCTGCTGGCGTGTTTTACCCATCAGGCCCGCGGGGGGAAAGTTTTGGCCGGCGGCGTTGAATTAATGCGATTGGGCGGTGATGGCATAAGCGACATGCGGCCGATCCCATCCCGGCATTGTGGGGGGGAGCCCTTTTGAAGGCCCCCGCACTTACCCTGGCCGGTTTGCCCCACTTTCCCTCCCCGAAGGAAGGGGGGGAAACCCCCATCTTTGTACACCCCAATGCATTGCTAGAATGCATTAGGGTTTTATTAACAATGCGCCCCTGTGGGCAAATTTCCCCAGGTGTCCCCAATGTTACAGTAAAAAAATTTAAAAATAAAGTTTTAAAGTACAAAAAAAAAGTATTAAAAGTTCAAATACCCCCCTTTCCCCATTTTACAAATAAAATCATTAAAATAAAAAAAAAGTTACACATATTTGTAAGCCCCGGGCCGAAAAGTGCTATAAAAAAATAAAATATTTATCCCCTTTTCGCTGAACACTGTAGAAAAAAAAAATTCCCCAAAGCCAAAATTCGTTTTTTGGTCATTTTCCGTTTATCAAAAAATGGGAAAAAAATGACAAAAAAATCGCATGCATTCCAATGCTAGCGATAAAAAGTAATTCAGCCCCCAAAAATGCCCCTCCCCTGAGTCGTAGGTGTTAGTACAAAAAAATTATTGGGCACAAATGGCACCGTGGCCAAAAATTTCAAAAATAGAAAATGTTTGGAATTTTTTACGGTCCCAAAACTAAAGGAAAAAAAATAATGTTTGGTATTGCCGGTGCGTAACAACCTGAAGAATACAGATAACACATTATATTTACCCAAGATTTTAAGCCGAAAAACAAAACCCCCGCAAATGGCGAAAAAAAAAAAAATTTCAAATTTGTCCCCCTTGGAATTTTTTTTTCGGTTTCCCGTATATTCTATAGTTAGGAAATAACACCCTTGAAAGTACATTTGTCCCCCAAAAAAAAAAGCCCCCATGTGTTATGTGGTGGAAAAATAAAGTGTTATGGCTTTCAGAGGCGAGGAGGGGAAAAAAAGACGTGTACCAAAAAAAAAAAGCTTTTTCCTTAAGGGTTTTTTAAAACACAATGTGTCAGGGAAAAACAATTCTAATCACATGGATAGGTTTAAAGTGTCAAAAAGTTTTTTTCACATAAAGTGACACATGACAGATTTTTAAAAAATGGGGCTTGTCAGAGAGGCCAAAAATGGCTTCCCGGGGTAAGGGGTTAAAAGGGGTTTTTTTCGTACAAAAGATCATACTCAGATTATGGGGGCGTAAAAAATAAGCACTTTTTTAATTGGGTTTGTTTCCTAAGGGATTTGTATAGTAGTATGAGCTTTTTGGCTCAATTGCTATTTTCTGCAGCCGCTAGTTGGGACACGCCCCCTTTGCTGTGATTGGCTGGCTGACATTTCATTCAACCTTTTGGGACATGCCCTCAGACAGGAAATGCCCCAGACGGAGCCAGAAGCTGAAGGCTCTGCAGACAAGAGAACATTGCAGGAGGCTGTATAGCTGTCCTCTCCAGACAACCTTCCCCTTTCCCTGCTTCACACAGAATGATGATGTCACAGCTCTTCAGTGAGGAGAGAGGCATCTCCTGGCAGGAGAGACACGCCCCTGGATTTCAAATTCAATCTCCTAGAATTAGCTGAAGAGCACGAACGCTTCAAACAATAAAACCCCTTTAAATAAGGACCATCTGATTCACACCTGTTTCTTCACATAGTGATTGACCTCACTAATTGAACTTCACACTGCTATTATGTTGAACACATCTCCTTTCAAATAATTATTCAAATGCACAGACTCAAACATGCAAACCATGAATGTTGGGTCTGTCGGTTTTCTAAGAATCTACTGTACTGCACCAACTAGTAAATTGTTTGACATGTAGTAATATTATGTATAACAAAAACAGTGATTAATCTGCTTAGTCATATTGGACTGTTATTATTTTGAACACAGCTGTACTAAAATGGACATATCTGAACAACCACAGGTGCTCTTTAAAGGTATGCTTGGACGACCCCTTTAACAGGATTCTGGGCATTTTCTCCTGAAATCAAAAACCTACCTGATAATCTACTGCCTCCTCCTGGTCCCGCTGATGATTTTTTATTTTTTATTTTTTTTTTAATTCACCCTCCTCTCCCTCCCCACCCCCCATTTGAAAATGCAGAACTCTGTCTGATCAGGCCTGTACAACATATGGCCCATGAAGGGGGCGGGGACAATGAAAACCTTGCCCCTAAACCAAGTTGTACCACCTGCTTTTGGTGGACAAATGGGCGGACCCAGGCAGTCCAGCTTTCACTTCCTGCAGTGTTGTGCAAGTCTGGTGTAGATAGGATGCCTCTGGATGCCCATAGCTATTAATAGGGTCTGTAATGAAGGGTTGTTCTGACAATTCTTGTATGCGGCACATAAATTTGATTGCAAGATGATGATAATTCTGAAATAAGTTTAGCAATTTTCCCTGACAACATGAACAATTTATATCGGGACCTACAGTGAAGTCACTGATCAGCCTGAGAGTCTTTTGTATTTTACCGTGTTTCCCCGAAAGTAAGACAGCGTTCTACATTCTTTTTACCCCCAAAAGTCCCACTATGTCTTATATTGGCAGGTATATGGCCCCATAGGCAGGTATATGGCCCCATAGGCAGGTATAGGCAAGTATAGGCAGGTATAGGGCCGGCTGTAGGCAGGTTTTTAGGCAGGGTCTGTAGGCAATAATATCAAAATAAAAAAACAAACAATCACTTACCTGGATCCCCGCTGCTCCGTCTCCCGCGCTCTCGGCTCTGCTCTATCTTCTTGCCGGCACAGGCGGGTGACATCAGGCCACGCACGCAGCGTGATGAAACACGCTGCCTGTGCCGGGAGCTCCGGACAGCCGCGAGTCTGCAGCCGCCCGGAGACCACTGCGGAGCACGGAGCACTCGCTCTGTGCCCCGCAGTGGTATCTCTTCACTTATATGCGCTCCGGAGGAGTCGCATATAGGTGAAGGGATACCACTGCGGGCAACAGAGCGAGCGCAGCGCCCGGACACTGTGCGCTGTACTCGGCATTCAGCTATATGCGCTCCCTGAGGAGCCGCATATAGCTGAAGCGTCCCTGTCGGCGCCCGAGCGCAGACAACGTACAGTTTACTACGTCTTACTTTCGGGGTACGTCTTACATTAGTCGACCTCCCTAAACTCCCCGCTACGTCTTACTATCGGGGAAACACGGTAGCACTGTTGCTGATACTTATGTATTTTATTTCTTATACAAGGAATTGTACTTTTTTACGATTACTATGTTTTTGTATGTGCTAATTTTCTGTACAAATTCAAATCCTAGCATTTTGTGTTTTGCTAGGTATCTTCTACAAGACCAGAAGAAGCAAAAGTGAGACAGGAAGATATATCTAAGATTTTGAGCAGCACCGCCAAAGTTCAGGTCAAACAAGATACTATTGATTCAAGATTATTGACACTGAAAAGGTAATTTGAATAAGTACAACTATTAAAAATGTATTTGCAAAGCTGAAAAGGCAGGTGCAAGCAAGGGGACCTACAAACATAGCTCAGTTACACCAGTTCTGTCAGGAGGAATGGGCCAAAATTCCTACCAACTATTGTGAGAAGCTTGTGGAAGGCTATCCAAAATGTTTGACCCAAATCATAAAGTTTAAGGGCAATGCTACCCAATACTAATGAAATGTATGTAAACTTTTGACCTTGCAAAAAGTAATAAAAATGCCTTCATTCTCTCTCTCATTATTCTGACATTCGGCAAATATAAATAATTTTGGTAATCCTAATTGACCTAAATGGGTAAGTTTTATTCTGATTTCATGTCAGATGGTGAGAAAGACATGCATATGTGTCTTTTTATATAGTGTATGTAAACTTCTGGTTACAACTGTATATAAATAGACAACACATTAAATAAATATAGTTAATACATAAATATGTGCCAAAATAAATTGCAAGTGCATTAGTATCCACAGCTAGTTATCCACACACTGCCGAAGTAGTGATGCGAAATGCACGGCGGGAGTGTGTGGGTAACTAGCTGTGGATACTGATGCACTTCATTTTGGCACATATTTATGTATGAACTATATATTTATTTAACCCCTTAAGCACCAGGCCTGAAAAGGCCTTAATAACCAGAAACTTTTTTTTTTTTTTTTTTTTTTTTTTTTTAGTTTTTGCCTTGTTGCGTTTCAACAGTCGTAACCTTTTAATAATTTTAGTGACACAGTTGTACGAGGACTTGTTTTATGCGGGAGATTTTGTACTTTTCTACACCATTCACATTTCATACTAAATAACCTTAGATTAATTCTACAAGTTATTACGGTCGTGTGGATATCTAATATGTGTAATTATTTTATATTTTTTGTAGTATGTGCACAATAATTTTTTCTTAAATATATTTTTTTAATTTTTTTCCACACTTTTTTTTTTTTTTTTTTTTTTTTTTTTAAATCCCATCAAGGGATAACTATTTTACAATTTTTGTTTACACTTGGTAATGTGTTAGCAGATATGAATATGCAAATACATTGCAATCTGTGTCAGTATGACGCAGGCAGCAGTCAGGGCAGCACACAGTGTGCCCTGACTGCAGACTTGTTATACAGACGGCCATGGGGCTACTCTAGGTCCCCAGTGCTAACTGTAGAGTTCTTCCTTGGGCTCCATTGGGTCACTGGTGGTCCCTTTTACCCAATGGAACAAGGAAATGCCCTTTGGTTATGCTGCGGTCACAGACCATGGCAATCAAAGGGTTATTCAGCGGGAATCAGAAGTTTCCTCCACTCCCTGGAACTTACAGAGACTGCTCTTGGAATGGGACTGTTAAATACAGCTCTGTTCCTAGCGCAGCTGTGACGTTGGGTGCCGCAAAAACTCCTGTTTCTGGAGCGACATCTTAAGACGGAAGAAAGATGCCGCCCACCATCTAGAGTCGGTGGGCGGTCGTTAAGGAGTTGATGCAGTGTCTATTTAAATGCATACAATATTTATATACATACAATTAATCAGTTTCATATTCGATTTGTAATTTTTTTCCTTTTCCGGTTTTACCTGTTACATCATGACTTTTTTAATATTAGAGTTTCAAAGATTTCTAATAAATGAAATATTTTTCTATGGATTTATCTTATTTCATTTATTTACTTTGGGTCTAGCACATTAAATTCCCTTTAATAAATACTTATTTCTGTTGTTTTCATAACTATATACAACATTTTACTTTCAGAGAAAATGAAGCATTATGGAGAGATTTCAGACCTGCGCACTAAACATTCTCAGCAGCAGCAAGTTATTAGAAAGGTAATGTTTTATTTGTGACACTAACTTATGTTTACTCCAGAAAAACAATCTAGGAGATTTAAGATGGACCGTGCATAGCTCAGTCAAGATGCCTATAGAAACACAATAAACCTATATTAACCCCTTTTCCAAGAAGCTTGGCATTTCCTTTTCATTCACAGTTACAGATTTTCTTGAAAATATTAAAATTTGCTACAAAATTTAAGAGCTCCCCAATGTCCTAAAAAAAGAGATTGTTTAAAGATTGCCAACATAAAGTAGACTTAGGCCCCGTTCACACGGCTTATTTCGCCGTGGATTGGAGCCGTTCTGCGCGCCGGATTTGCGCTGCAGTACGGCTCCAATCCGTCGCAGTAATTACGGTAATCCACTGTTCTCATAGAGAACAGTGGATTCCGTCGCTCCTCCCTGCTTGGCGAATCCGCCGGGCGGGGAGGAAGTGACCTGCACATTATTTACAGCGCGTACGCGCCGTGAATAATGCATTGTCTATGGGGCCGGCGAGCAGCTTCCCCCACCGCGCCCCCGTCCCACCCCTTATTCAAGCCGTAACTGCGGGCGAAATCCGGCCCGCAATTAGGGCTTGAATAAGCCGTGTGAACACGGCCTTATGGTAGATGTTCATTATTTACTAATTTGTTGGGTATCAGAATCCCTTATGCAGAAAATTTTTACACTTTTAAAATGGCAAATCTTTCCAAATCTTTTGGCAAATCTTTTCACACTATTCTGGTATTTTACACAAGTAAACAAGGATTGTTTCAACAAAAATTGCTTACTTTAAGTATAATGTGTCACGAGAAAACAGTCTCAAATTCACTTGAATAGGTAAAACCATTAAAAAGTTATTCACCAATAAAGTGACACATGTCAGATTTGAAAGAAAGGGCTTGGTCCTGAAGTCCAAAACATGCTTAAGCCTCGTTCACACGGCTTATTTCGGAATGGATTTGCCGCCGTATTTACGATCGTAAATCCGTTTCGAAATCAGTCTGAAATAAGTTGCAGGCCATTTAATATTGGTCTTAATGGGAAATACGTGTCGTCGTTCAGACGACATGTATTTCCGTGCCGTATTGCTGCCGCGGATTTGCGGCCGCAAAACGGCCGGAAAAACAATGTGCATGTCAATTATTGGGCCGGATTTCGCAATGGATTTACCACATAGAAGGAATAGGGATTGTAAATCCGTCGCGAAATACGTGCCACACTAAGTGACACTTCTTTCCAACTGATTTTCAACTGATTTCGAAACGTATTTACGATCGGCAATCCGACGTAAATACGTTCTGAAATAAGCCATGTGAACATAGCCTTAGACCTTATAGGGTTAAACAATGTGAATTATAGGGATGGCTAACACACAGTCCCCTCAAGGATGCACCAGACCTAAACTGGTTCCTAATTAAGTCTATTAAAAACAATTTTTTTTAAAAAAATTGCTACTAAAATTAAAAGGATGTTTAAAAAATGCCAACATGAAATGGGAAATGCTGAATTTTAACAATTTTGTGTGGTATAATTATCTGTCTCAAAAGTAGAAAATTTTCACTTTTTTTCTCAATAAAAAAAAAATTGCATGGATAAGTAAAAATATTAGCGAGAATGTTTAATCAGAAAAAAAAATTAAATCATGTTTTTACGTAAAACTTATTAATGATTTTTTGGTGATGGTTTTTCTTTTTTCATATCACTATATAGATATATTTTTTTTAATAGCCTGAAATTCTGCAGTTTGAACTCTCATCTCGACCATATGATTGCTGTAATAATGGCATATACAGTCCCCTTATAAACATAATTCCATGTCCAGAGCAGTCTTTTCTTTATAGAAGAGTTATAGGTAAACAATCCTTTCCCTTGTACCAAGGAATTCACTGCATAAAATACAGTTCTTCCACTCCATGATCAGACACCAAGCCGGAACAGATTGTGTATTTTAGAAGGAGCTATGTATCTCATTGGGGAGAGGCAACAGGTTGATGTGAGAATATATATTAGCCTTTTCGCACCTCACTGGGCATTTTCATAAAAGAAAGGCTTTTGGGAAAGAGCTGAAGAACTCGCCAGCTCCATCTATTGGATGTAGTAATCCTCAATTCACATGTGACTAACCAAGTCTTGCAATGTGAAAAGGATTGAAGCCAAGCCAGTGAAGTTCATCTACATTTGCCCCTCTTCAGTGCAGAGTAGAACTTACTGGCTGGGTGAGAGGCAAGTGTGGCTTAGAAGGGGTAATGTATCTCATTTTGGAGAGGCACTATGTCAGTGTGTGGGGATTTATTCACCTTTTCACACCTCACTGGGCATTTGCATTGAACAAAGTCTTTTAGGAAAGAGTTGAAGAGCTCCTCGGCACCATCTGTTGGGTGTAATAATCCTCAATTCACATGTAACTCAGAAGAGTCTTGCAATGTAAAAAGGATTGACGCCAAGCCAGTGAAGTTCATGTATATACAGCTGTTTTGGGGTATGTGCCCCTGTTCAGTGGCGAGGCAAGTGGGGCTTAGAAGGGGTAATGTATGTCATTGGGGAGAAGCACCTTCTATGCCACACTCGCCTCTCACCCAGCCGGTAAGTTCTACTCTGCACTGACGAGGGGCAAACGCCCCAAAATAGCTGTCTGTAGATGAACTTCATTAGCTTGGCTTCAATCCTTTTGCACATTGCAAGACTTGGTTAGTCACATGTGAATTGAGGATTACTACATCCCACAGATGGCGCTGGCGAGCTCTTCAGCTCTTTACCAAAAGCCTTTGTTCCATTATTTCAGACATACAAGGAGGGTAGGTTGAAGCTCGTCTTCTCCGGTTGTCAGAAGCTTGCCTGGAGACTAATGTTTTTTCTTTCTGTCTCCCATTTTCAGATTGTTCAGTTTATTGTGACCTTGGTGCAGAATAACCGATTAGTGAGTTTGAAGAGGAAGCAGTAAGCAGATTTCTTTTACATTTGCTATTCTGAGTCCAAAGACTATAAAAAAGTAGTAACTAATTTCTCCTTTTTCATTTTGAAGGCCTTTACTTATAAACACTAAAAGTTCACCGAAAGCCACTATACTGCAGACTATGGTTAAAGAAACTGGGGAGGACAAACGTCATGTAAGTTGTGTATTTTTTTATTTTGTTTTTTGCTTGTTTAGTAGGCAATAAACAATTTATTTTAAAGATATGGCCACTCTGAGAAGCCTTTTCAGTGTAGATGACCAACATAAGCTGACCAAGACAAAAAACCTGATTGCAACTACTTAGTCAGGCATGTTGGTGACTTGATGTCGTTGTTTTTTTTACCACCCCGTGGATATTGTTGGGTACAAAAGGCTGTGTTTACACTTGTGAAGGCCCAATCACAGCCATTATTTGCACAATATCCACACTTTAGGCAGATTTAAAAGGGGATTTTCACATCGAGATGGTTAAAATCTGCTTGTGGAATATGGAGAGGGCATGCAGTAAGTACCAAAAACCTTGCTTTATTTAAAAAGTGGTAGTGGAATTTTGGAAATATGCACCAATGTGTGAAAATAGACGTACATCTTACATGGGTTATTCAGTTCACAACAAAAGTTAAAAAGTAACTAAAATGCAAAAACTATTAGTAAAAATATGTATGTTTCGGTTAATCAACAAGCAAAGAAACTTTCTAAGCTAATGTTGGAAGTGCTACCTGGATCTATATCGATCTGTTGTATCCGTCTCCTTCATCTGCTCCCGAATTTGGAATTCAGATTCCTTTCGGGTTGGCTTAGCCCATAGACATGCTAGTTCTTTCATTAATTCACCTTGTGCTGGCCTACCCTTTGGTTCCCTGTTCCCTCCCCTCTTTCCCCCGAGAGGTCAAATGACTCAAGTGCGAGAGGATGACGGCCACGCTTATCACTTCACTGTGCCTTTGCTTCGCCCTTTCGGCATGGAGACTGGAGCCACAATTTCAGAATCTCCCAAGCTGCACAGGTTCTGTGGGTCACACCATACTTTAGGCTCCCAAGCGCAGCCTGCTGCATTTGCTTTCATACCAGAAATCCTTCTCAACTTGGTGCGAGACACGTGGCGATCACCCATGAGGGTTTTGTCTACCGCGCAAGTACTGTCCTTCAAGTAGGTCTGGAATACGGCCTTTTGTCCGAGTCTTGCAATGTGAAAAGGATTGAAGCCAAGCCAATGAAGTTCATCTAAAGACCGCTGTTTTGAGGCATTTGCAGAGAAGAACTTACTGGCTGGGTGAGAGGCGAGTGTGGCTTAGAAGGGGTAATGTGTCTCATTTTGGAGAGGCACCATGTCAGTGTGTGTGGATTTATTTCATACCAGAAATCCTTCTCGACTTGGTGCGAGACAAGTGGCGGTCACCCATGAGGGTTTTGTCTACCACGCGAGTATTGTCCTTCAAGTAGGTCTGGAATACGACCTTTTGTCCATTTTCTCCGTGGAGGGTAAGATTCTTGCCCTCAGTGTAGTTTCGAGCACACGTGGGCTCCTCATTCTCGGGTCAAGACTTCTTTTGCAGAGGGGTTGCTTGTTCTGCTCCACCTGATGGTAGCTCAATCCAGCAGTGGATCTTGGGTCTTCTTTGAATGCCACTGTAGTTCTTTTCCTAAGTTGCTATACCCAGGCCATCTTGATGAGGTGCTGCCCTTTGCTTTGCCCCTTTCCCTCAGATCCTCAGGAGTGATCTCTAATGTGTTGAGACTTTGTCGGGGCCATTCCGATCTTCAGGCATTCAGTCCCATTTTGGTCGTTCCAGGGGGTCCACATAAGTTCGGCGGCCTGTAAGTTCACTATTCCCACCAGGATTTAGTCTACAATCTTGGAAGTCTGTGGTCCAAGGTTGAACCTCTCCCATTCCAGGTCACTGTTATTTCCACTTGAACAGTTGGCGCTTCTTGGGTTCTATCGCCTCATGCTTCGGCTTCCTCGGTCTGCGAGGTTGCAAACTGGGTGCCCGTAAAAAAATGATATGAACTAACTTCTACCTATACCTTGACCTTGGCCGTAAGGTACTTCAGGCAGCAGTGTGCTAAATTCATCACACCACTGCGAATAGTATCTTCAAATTTTTTACCCTTTTGGACATTCCAAGATGCTGTGTCCCTCAATGATACTGGCGAGAAATTTGGATTTTCTTGTCTTGTCTGATTCATTGAGGGGACAAGTCCCTCCCTCTTTATCGTCTTTTTCCGATTCCCATCTGGCGTTTTCTCCTTGGAATCGGACAGTGGTTTAACGATTTACTATGGCTTTTGTATCAACTGATTAGCCTGGTGTTAGGAGGAAGTATAAAAATCTGAATTTTATGCCAGACTCCGTACTAAAAGGGTTGTTCCCACTAAGGCACTTCTGCATTACAGGTTAGCTTCTATATAGCTATGAGCCGACTGTGTGAGAGAATGAAGAGGGTGGCATTTGCAGCCATCCTCTCCATTCATTTCTGTGAGAGCTCCAAATATAGCCAAGCAGTAGAAGTTAATAGGGAGGACAGCCGTAAGTGCTGTTCTCCTCATCCTCTTACACGGTCGGCTTGTAACTAGATAGGAACCCACCTGTAACAAGGAAGTGGCTTTGTGGGAACACCACTTTAATAAGCTTTTGGAGGATCAGGACAGTTTTCCAGCCTCATAATATAAACAGGCGTGTTTGATCGGTGGCTACTGATAGGATAATAGGTATGTTAATTATTCTCTGATGTTTTGCAGACCCCGCTTAGGACAGAAGCTTTAAACAGAGGAGAAATTTCTGATGATATAGTAATTTATGACATAACGGACAACATGGAGGATGATGGAGAGAGAGCTCACCCTTCCCCTGAAAATTTGGATAGTCCTTCTCCTGAAGCGATAAAGTAAGACCTCTTAAACTTGCACATGATATAGATAACATATAGCCATTAAATTGAGAAACCCTCAAAATACTAGAATAACTAACTGCAGGACAAGATAAAATGCTATTCCTTTTTTTTGAACCAGTGGTCATACTTCACCTGAAATTGTTCTAGTGGAGGATGACAGCGAAGATGAAGATGTCCATGTTGTTCAGGAAGACAGAACCACAGAATTAATGGGGCCATTAAGCCCAGTCCATGAGGACATTTCAAGTCCTTTGATGTCTGGTCCTCTGCAGTTAAATAACCAGTGTTCACTTAGTACTGAAGACCCTGTCACCATGATGGATTCTATTCTCAATGAAGGTGGCGTCATTTCTCAAAATATAAATCTCCTCGGAAAGTAAGTGTCAGTTTTTGTATGTAGATTATATAAATTAGTAGATTGTGTGCACAAAAACAGTATTTAGCACTGTGGTGGTGTAAAGGATTACATGGCTATATTTCTTTAAGATCTATAATGCGTGCATATTGGTATTCATGCATCACACACTTTTTTTTCCTCTTTTTACCTATAGTGTGATTGATCCCACTGTACCTTTTTTTCAATATACCATACATTTGTTAACTGTGGTATAGTACTTACATATGATTAAATAGCTATTCCAACCTTAGACCGTTATGACTTATTCACAGAATACCACCATTCCATTAATTCCTTGCTTGGATGCACCAGCTGATGGCTGCTCCCATCATATGAAAGCGGGATTGGGGGACCCCTGTTATAGCGAGAAGTGGATATGCCATAAATGTCTCTGCTGAGAATGGCACTTTTATGTACAATAAGTGGTTGTAATACAACTGTCATTTTGGAATACATTGTATTGTCACATTGCTTTCCCTATCTGAGTGTAAAGCATAAATGGAGATTTATTTCCTGTCTTCTTTTACGTAACAGAAAAGATAAAGCTCCAACCTAAAATAAGTACAACTTAGAAAGCTATATTTATTTGGGTAACTGTTAGGTGGCTTATGCTGTCCTATCTGAGAGCAGGATGTAATAGAGGGAGAGAAGCTGAGCTCTATCATATAATCCTATATATCACAGACCTAATCTTCTCTCCTTTATCATATAACCCTATATATAACAGAAGCTTCTGTCCTATACTCATATAACCCTATATATCACAGAGCTAGCTCCTCTCCTTTATCATATAACCCTATATATCACAGAGCCAGCTTCTGTCCTATATCATATAACCCTATATATCACAGAGCTCAGCTTCTCTCCTTTATCATATAACCCTATATATCACAGAGCTCAGCTCCTCTACCATATAACCCTATATATCACAGAGCTTAGCTCCTCTCCTCTATCATATAACCCTATATATCACAGAGCTCAGCTTCTCTCCCTCTATCATATAACCCTATATATCACAGAGCTCAGCTTCTCTCTTCTATATATAACCCTATATATCACATAGCTCAGCTTCTCTCCCTCTATCATATAACCTCTATATATCACAGAGCTCAGCTTCTTCTATCATAATTTTACTCCATTTTTTATATAGCCTATATTATCACAGATTGCTGCTCCTCTATATAAAACCCTATATTACAGAGTCGCTTTCTTCTTTTCATATAACCCTATTTATCACAGAGCTCAGCTCCTTTCATGTAACCTATGTATCACAGAGCTCAGCTCCTCTATCATATAACCCTATATACCACATAACTTTGCTTCTCTCCCTCTATCACATCCTGCTCTGGTAGGGCAGCATCCCCCCCCCGACTGGTCCCCTTTAATGCAGTGCTAGAATCTTTTCTGGATCATACATTTTCATCTCCTTATTCTCTTTGTTTTACAGAGTGGAGCTGATAGATTATCTAGACAGCATTGACTGCACATTAGAAGATTTTAAAGCATTATTATCTGGACGTCAGTTCAGCATAGACCGAGATCTGCTGGTAGATGTATGAACCCTTATTTTAATTCACCTTTTTGCTCTGTACTGTACACCTTTATTTTGATATTCTGTTGTTAAAAATCTGGTTTCAGAAAATACACAAATAACTGTGGGGGAAAAAACAATATATGCTTACTAAAACACGGTATAAAAGTAAAAACATAATTTTTATGAAATTCCAGTAAAATACAATTAAAACAAATGATAAAAAGTTGCAGATAATAGCACTCACATTTCAAGTTTGTATATGGAAATATTCCAAATTCCTACAAAAGAGCATTGAATTTCCACATAAACTCACATTAGGTGCTAAAAACTGCATGAACAAAAGTAATAAAATCCCATATATATAAAATAGAAATAAAAAAAAATATAGACCATAACACATACACCTCAACGCATGTTTTGCCAATTGCTTCGTTTGTGGGGGAGAGATGATTTCACCCAGGTGTATGTTTTATGTATGAGATATTATTATTTTTCATGTGAGCAGTTTTGGGTTTTGTTAGGCTTTAATGCTCCTTATTAGGCACCTTGGAATATTTACATATACAATCTTGATATGTTGGTGCTATTATGTGCAATATGTATTATATCTTTTTTGTGTTTTATTAGTATTTTAATGTGATTTTAATTAAAATTATTATGCTTTTACTATTAAACTGTGCTTTCTCTAGTTACATACACATGGCTTTTAGCAATCAAAGTGTCACCAGGCTTGGAAGGGAGAACTGTAATTGCCAAGGGGGCTTTCCCTTACTATATCCTTCATACCAATCTAAAGAATAGATTGAGAAAATGTCCATTGTTTTGTGTCTTAAGGTTTAGTAAAATGTTTTTCTGTGTTACATGTAATTGTAGAAAATTGTTGTATAAAGGGATTGACAGATTTGAAGAATACTTTTCGTCACAGCCATTGAGTTTTAGCATCTTATGGCTTTGGGGCCCTAGTCTTTTAGCCTGTTGCATTGCCTTGTTCACATGGCCATATATTAATTGCCAGCCTCTTACTTGTTGGCTGCAGACCTCACTCTAAATAAATCCAATATATGTAATAACTCCATATTCTGATGTCAAGCTGGATTTGGCAACATTGAATAGTTTACACTTTTTAGATTGTTTTTTCCTAAAGAAAACCAGTGCATTCTCTAAAGCAGGGGTGTCCAACTGTGGCCCTCCAGCTGTTGGGAAACTACAACTCCCATCATGCCCACTGTTATAGATTATATACATGCATGATGGGAGTTGTAGTTTCCCAACAGCTGGAGGGCCACAGTTGGACACCCCTGCTCTAAAGGGATGTTATGTACAGCACATAAAGTTTACCGTATTTATTTTGTAATGAGATGTTACATACTTTTCAATACGCTTACTACTTCTGTGTTTTTTTTTTTTTTGTTTTTTTATATTTCTGCATGGTCATGTGATTACCACATAGGTATATATTTTACACGTCACCACTCTGATAGCTGTAGTTTAAGAAGCCTTGCACCTGTGTCCAGGACAGATTTTCATCCCCTTGAAGTAAATAATGAAGGTGTTAATTACCAGTTAAACACATCTGTTTTTTTTCTTCTCTTACTAGAGTATATATATATATATATATATATATATATATATATATATATATATTACTTTTTTTTTTTTTCTTTTTTTTTTTTCCTTGTGACGAGGACTTTTTATGCAGGAGAAATTTATAAGTTTAAGGGTGAGTTCACATGGCGTTTGGCAGCACGTAGCTGTGCACGATGCTGTACACTTGCTGTTGAAAGTACACGCTGATCAGCACATACTTTCAACAGCCCTCCTGGCTCCTATTCACTGTCTTAGGCACATAAGCCTAATATACCTCTGTACTAGACATTTAGCCTACATCGTCCTTGGTAAACCAAGATATGTCATTGTTTACAGTTAGACATTGAGATTCTACCAAAACAAAGACACAAGCTTCATGGACACAAGCTTCAGTGGAAGAATACTGATCACTAGAAATTGCTAAACTTTTAACCCTGTATTAAAGAGCTTTAGAATTTATTGATTTCCATATCAGAAGTGACATGTCTTCATGCCTTTTTCTTTTTACGGGTGTGTACTGTGCGCCAGGGAAAACGTCGGATTATCATAGTACTCAATGAGTGCTATGATTTTACCTTATTTGCCCCACAAATATGCTGTGTGGACATACCCCAAAGAGAACGTATAAATTACTGTGTAATTTATCTACATTTTTGTTAATATATCAGCATTTTTCTGTTTTTGGGGGGTTTTTTGTAAAAATTTTATGTTTAACACAAAATAACTTGTTAAATTAATGTGTGATTGCGGCTGTGCTCATATCTAACCTGCATAGGGTTTATGTAATGTATGGACAATAAAATGTTCTTTTTATATTTTTTTATTTTTGCCAACTTTTTTTCTTTTTTAATCCCGTTAAGTGATAACTATTTTGTAACATTATTTTATACCCTTTAGAGCAACAGCTAAAGGCAGGTTCTTGGACAGCTCTGAAGTCTGTTCTAGGTTTCCAGGGGTGAATGCAGAGGATTTCACTAGTATCCAGTTGGTTCACTACAAAACTTGGTGACCCAATCGGTCAGCTAGTTGTTACCAGTTGGGGGCATGTCCCTGCACAGTCTGACATTGTCCAGTCAATGCTGATAAAATCAGTGTGTGCAGTGACGCACCCCTCTGGTGGTTGAAATGATGACACCCATTTGACTTTTTTAGTAATACATTTTTAGAAGGAATAACATTGCAACAGGATAACACAAAGTTATAAGAAAATATGCTCTAAAACAGATGTCGGGCAATGTCACAGGTCATCTTTAAGGGGTAAATTAGGTTAACCCTTATTTATACAGCAAATAAGCTTTATGTGCTAACATGTTAATATCCTTTTAAGCCTATTTTAACAGCACCAAAGAATAGTGCTGTGAACAAATGACTAGTCATTTGCAGTACATGCCAAATGCCTTCGTTAGTCTGAAGCTCTTTGCAGCATATTGTGTAAACTCTCATTGAAAGGGCATTATGTGCTACATGTTGACTTTTTTTTTCCAGTCTGATCAGTGGGAGTCAGAAACCACAAAATGTGGCTTAAAAAAAAATATATAATTATCAAAATCTGAATTTCACTTTTTTTCTACGTCTTTCCTTTTTCAGATTTTCTCAGCTAATGTCCAAATGAGTCCTTCTGACTATCTTAGTGGGCCAAAGGTATGCATCTAAAAAGGAAAGTGGCTTGTATTCCTTCACTTTATGCATTTAACGACAGCAAAGTCAAAATGGACTGCTGACTGTGCGGCTAACTGCTAAGTGAAACCTTTCTACAGGGAATACTTGGTTCCGACATGAATTCTACATGGTAAAATGGAAGCCTGTGGATTCTGAATGCTAGAACCAAGAATTAAAGCAAGGTGTAGTAGCTGACTTCTAGTGACAGGGAGAAGGTCTATCCTGTCTTGGTCACATGGTAAAAAGGCCTAACAGACAGTTGAAATATTCAGTTACAATTAAAAATGGACAGCGGGATACATGGAGCATAATAACTCTGTTCACTGTCACTTTTCTTAGTCAGCATGGTCACGGCAGAAGAGATAACTTGCCGATTTCTCTAACACAGGACTTTTGATTTCCACAAGATTTGAAAGTGGTAAACTGAAAAGAGAGCACAAACAATCCTTCGTTTTCCTTTATTTTGTAACTTTTCTTGAAGTTTCTTTCCTTTTTCTTTAAAATGTTTCTGACCTTTTTTGTGGTACCAACTTTTGCTATCCAAGAACACTTTGGGCTTGTCTCCAGGGCAAGGGTTTTTGGGCGGTTTTACAGACTGCTTTCGGTTTTGAAAACAGTCTTTAAACAGTCTGTTGGCGCCTAGAATGGACCTCTATGGGAAACCCGTGCAGCGGTCCCCACTGCACATGTTTTCCAGTGGGTGGTTTTTTAGACCGCTGGCGGTCTGATAAGGATTGAACATGTTCATTCTTCCACCCGGTTTTTGGGCGGAATATGAACATCTCAATGCGAAGGGGGAGGGCTTTTCTCTGCTGATCATAGAGAAAAGCCGTCCCCCAACGGCCGTGTCCACGGCCGGAAAATGGAACACATACCGGTCGGGTAATCCGACCGGTATTTGCTCTATGCCGTGGGGACATGTCCTTAAAGGTGTGAAAAACAGGGTCTGCAGGGTCATTACACAGAACAACAGTATAACAATGCTACAGCTAAACACTTATTCTAAACAACACAAAGGATGATAATAAATATTTAACATGTGTCACATTGTTGGCCCCTATGTGCATCTCCTTGATGCAGAAAAAGTAAACTTTGCTCCAGCAACAACACGTGTGTAACAATATATAGTTCCCATCATGCACTGCTGTGTATGTGTACAGCCCTCAGTCTCCTTTCTACTCTACAGAGCCATCTCTCATCTCAGGCTGACTGAACACAACACATGCTCAGTTATGTCAGTGGGCCTAACCAGGAAGTAATCCAGAATCTGTAGGACAGATTCCTGTAGAACAGATTTTTGATGAGGGAGAAGCCTGGAGGTCATTTTCTTTTCATGTAATGATTATTCCCTAGACAAAACAAGCAGACTTTTCTAATTCAAGGTATTGAGGATTTTTTTTTCATCATGACATGTAGTTTACCTGTTTTTGTTTTCTTCTTTTCTCGGAGAACCCCTTTAACTTAGAAAACAAGCTATAAACTTCATGTAATAATTTATGGTTGATTCAGTAAAATTACTATATACTCTTGCTTTGTACCACACTCATTTAAAGGGGTTATGCCAAGAAGTGATTTCCTCACCTAACAGGCTTACTCTCTTGAAAAAAGAGGCGTTTTGTTTCTTTTGTTTTAAAAAACAATTACCACCGCTGTGATGTCATAGCTCCACCTCCTATGCACACTCTTGAGGCTGATAGTCAGTCTCTGTAGTTGAGCAAACATGTTTGGCTAAACCACAGAGGATAACTGTACTGTGCACAAGCTATACGGGTTTTGTTTTCTCCTGCTTTCACTGACTAGAGACAGAGGGAGGAGGGCTGAGCAGGGAGCGTCTGCATGTTTACTCAGATAATTACATTACAACCAGTGGATTCTCTATACAGCAGACACAGGTTCTGACACAGAAACAAAGCTAGAGCTTTTTTCTCCCCCTCCCTTCAAAGCTCGTTCCTGTTCTCTGCTGTCAGATAAGAAGTGCAAACAATGCAAAGGCCAGGAGCTTGCCAGATCAGCTCCTGGTCATAGCTAATGTAAACAGACAGGAAACTAAGGGCATCTAAGTCAGGCTGCAGCTCTCAGAGGCTTCACTTTTTTAATGATATATATTTAGAAAAGTGATTACCCATTTTGGGGGATCCCACGTCAACATTAGATTGAGGCAAAACCCCTTTAAGTTGGGTTTTGTATAATGGAGTACCCCTTTAATGCAGAATTTTCTGCAGGTGCTGCATCAGGCTGGGTTTTAACACAGTGTTTTGTTGCGCATACTGTGCAGTGCTGATTGAAGCCAAAAGCAGGAACCTTTTTTGCACCTTCCCCTCCAACCCCCTTGCCTACCAGCGCTGTAAATTAAGTCGAGTCATTTACCCCTTTTCTGATCAAGTACCATTTTATTTTTATATGTACATGCGTGTTAAAACACTGTAATGCTTTTTGTGTTGAAGGGACTTTCTGACCACCTAAGTTGTTCCCTACTCTGTCTGCTTTAGCATTTTGAATTTCAAAAACTATATGTTCTCGAGGGGTTCAGTCCGTAGGACTGCTGACAACCTTATACTCCCTCCTGGCAAAATGTGCTCGCTTCTGATGCTGAGAAAGATTCACTCTTTACCAGTACTGGGAGTGAGCGCAGCATCACAGAAGATGTATACTATCCTTTTAGTTTGGTATTTCTAGCAAACAATAGAAGTCACTAGCAATGTAGAGCTTGTTGAGCAGCATTAAAGTAGATCTAAACTACAGTCACCCTCTGTTCTGCCCCCTATCCCTACAATGCTGCCTGAGTAATGTTTCCTTATCTTCTTCTTGATAAGATCCGGGTATAGCTCATCTTGAGCCCTGGACTGAAGCTTACAGAAACCCTCTGCTCAGCTAATTCTACTGTAGTCTCCTAATGTAGGAAGCGGCAAGGGAATTCGCTCAGCAGAGGATCCATATAAGTTTCAGTGCAGTTCTCAAGACAAACTATACTGACTATTTTGTTCATGAAGAGGATTCAGAAACGTGTAGAAAAGTTTTATATCACAGCAGGGAAATAAGAGCATTCTGCCATGATCTATAACATAGTGTTGAAACGGCCACACGAGGGAACAGTGGAGACAGCTTGTGTAGACCACACAGTGCGGACACTGTTACAAAATTTATTTTGATGCTCATGTGAAATTTCATAGTCCCTTCTCCAGTACGGATGTTTTTATATAGGCAATATAATTTTAGGTTCAACAGGGACTAGGGTAAATGTAATATTATGGGCGGTCTTTATTTACCTTATATACTCGAGTAGAAGTCGACCCGAATATAAGCCGAGGCACCTACCTTTGCCACAAAAAAAACTTATAGACTCGAGTATAAGCCTAGGGTGGAAAATGCAGCGGCTGCTGGTAAATTTCAAAGATAAAAATGGATACCAATAAAATGACATAGGCAGATATAGGCAGTTCAATGTTCAGTTTAGACCTGTATATGTCCCCAATAGCATGTATAGGCAGTGTTATGCCTCCTATAGGCTGGTATAGGCTATTGAAGGCAGGTATATGTCCCCTCATAGGCAGGAAGGGGCTATTATAGGCAGATATATGTTCCCCCCCCCATAGGGAGGTAGAGGCTATTATAGGCAGATATATGTTCCTCCATAGGGCTTGTTTATAAAAAAAAAAAAAAAAAAAGACAAAATACAAGTACTTACCTCACTCCCCTGCTGCTCGCGGACGCTCTGTTTTCTGGCACAGGCAGCGTGATCTCATCAGGCAGCGCAGGCGTTCCTGTGCCGGAGAGTCTGCTTGCAGCCTTCCGGAGTTCTGTTGCAGAGCAGGGAGCACTCGCTCTCTGCTCCACCATAGAGTCTTCCAGTGTATGTGCTCCCGGGAGTCGCATACAGCTGAAGCGATCCCCGCCAGTGCCCAGGCCATGGCAGAAAAAACTTTGAGACAGGCCATGGCAGCGCCCGGATGCCGATGAGTGACCGGATTGCAAGCTGTATGCGCTCCCAGGGTCGCATACAGCTGCAAATATCGCCAACAGTGCCCGGGCCACAGCAGCGTCCGGACGCTGTCGGCCTACTCGGTCTTCAGCTGTATGTGACTTTCAGAGGAGTCGTGTACAGGTGACGTGTCCCTGCCAGCGCCCAGGCCATCGCAACGCCCGAGCACAGACAAGCCAAGGTAGGGTTTTTCAGCTCATTTTTTGGGCAGAAAAACTCGGCTTATACTCGAGTATATACGGTATTTTAATTTGTTTTTTAATTTCTTATTGTGCTTCCCGTAAGTTCAGATAAAGACCCGAGGGAAATTTTTATATTTACTTTTTTTTTTTCTCTCCTCAATGATTTCTCCTGTATAAAAGCCCCAGTTACAGCAGAGAGCTGCAGAACTGATCTGGGTCTAATAAGACACATGACCCAGGAAATCGTGTGACTGCTAGAAGTGGGAGCAGAAGGCCTAAAAACTTCTTGTCGATCTGCATATATAGCGCCCATTGAGTGCTTTGTATACAGCGGTCATAAAGGCGTGGATGGGGATAATCTGTACCTGCCTTTACACTAGAAAATCCGACTGGTAATCACTGTGCAGCTGCAGAACATCTTTGCAGAATTAAATGCCAACCGCCCCCATGTTTAAAGTGAATAAGCGACTGCAAACTGGTAAACTCCCCACTGATCGTAGAGGCCGACTAGACCTGGTGTCCTCAAAGCTAAGGTGACCATGTTCAGAGGGTTATTTGAGGGTTTAGAGGCTGGTGTGTTGTGTGGGGTTTTTTGTTTGTTATTCTTCCTACCCCCCCCCCCACACTTCAAAACCTATTAGGGAATGTTCACGTTTATTAGATGCGTGTTTGAGTACGTTTTTTGGACCTGAAAACAGAGCCAAACACTTATCTAACAATGCTCAGTGTGCTTTACATTGATTTCAGTGTAACACACGTATCGCCGTTCAGACGATGCGTGTTTACATACGTATTTCGGATGCATTTAAAGGGTCTGATCAAAGAATTGTCACGTTAATTCTTGATCTGCTTTACACATCAGACACCCTATTTAAAACCATAGGGTATGTTTCTGCTGCACAGAAAACGTATCCAAACATGCACCACACTTTGGGTATGTGTTTAGATACGTTTTACGTGCCGATTTTCAAAACTTTTTTTTGATTGAAAAAGTGTGCACATACTCTTAGAGGCTGTTCACACAGCGTATGGGATGCGATTTTTGGATCCGAAAATCGCATCCCAAAACACTGTGGCGATTGGATCCAACATGCAGCTGCGTGTTTGCATGTGTGTTGAATGCAGCAGGATTGCACCCTATAGTTTTAAATAGAGCTCCTGCTGCGTATTTCGGCCAAGAATTGACATGTCATTTCTTGGGACGGCTCCAAAAGACGGAGTGAGACACTTATCGGTGATCACTCATGTGAACGCCGATGCGTGTTTCAAGTTAGAAGCAATGTAAATCACATTGCTATTTATTAGATACATGTTTGGGTCCGATAGCTGGATCCAAACACGTATCTAAAAGCGTATGTTCACAGGGACTCAACACGCTGTATGAACATACCCGAACTGGGATGCGGTTATTGTATATGTTTATATGAAAAAGTCCATGGTGTTTTCTAGCAGGCCTAGTAAACATCTTCCATTACAGAAATTGATAAGGATTATCCAGGATTATAAAAAAAATGTTTTTTCCTCCAAAAACCTCAACACCCTTGTATACAAGATTGAAAGATTTGCCATATTGTCTACTTACTTCAGTTGAGCTGATCTACCCAACCTGTGTACAGAAACAACCTGTGGAGGTGTGGCACTCTTATTGGAAGAAAGCATCCATGCTCTTCTAATCCTGGACTATCCATTTAATTTTATTCAAAAAAGAATCAAACATAACCTCACTGAACATTACAGAATGGAAATGTTTTATGTTAGTCAAGAAGTATATCTTGGGGTGCTTTTTCTAAAAGTGGTTGTAGACACAGGACTGAAAATGGCACAAGCATACGGCAATCATCTTTTGGGCTTGAGGTCTACGAGCACAAGATGAAACATCATTTGTCATGAACCAATTGCGTGACATTTTTATACATACCAATGTATTTTCTGTAAATTTTATAGGTTAGTTTCATTATAGTATTGATATTCAGGTAAAAATCAACCATCATTGTTTTGCTATCCTGAACCAACATTTGTGCTTCAGCCATTGTACTTTAAAGGGGTTTTCTTGCTACAAAGATCATATATGTAATGATGGGGACAGTAAAAATAAGCACTTTTGCAATGGGTTTGTATTACATAAATCATTTAGTATAGCAGCTATGAGCTTATCTGTGTGTTCTAGAGCCTGGGAGGGGGTCTGCCATGCCCCCTTTGCTGTGATTGGCTGCCTGATATTTAGTTCACTCTCCCCCCTCAAACTGAAGGCTCTCTAAGGGCAGCCCTGATGTGAAGGATATGGGCAATGCTAGATTCACTCCACCACCCATATAACACACATATAATACACTCTGCTAGACACAATGAAAAGGTGTCACTTTCTGTAATATTAGGGGGGCTGTATATATGTTTACAGCAGTACAGGTGTTCTGGTTATAAGGAGCTTGTGGAGGGAGGTGACAGCTCTCTAGGCATGAGAACTGACCCCTGCAGGAGAGGCCCGCCCCTGGAGGCTAGCAGTGGATGATTATTTTTAATCTGTGGGGAAGGTAAAAGGGGAGGGATTAATGACCTGGTTACCCCATAGAGCCAGATACAGTGGAGTTAAAGGGGATGTATCGCTTCATCAGTTCGGCTGTTTTCTTGAAGCTTGATTCTCATTTCCTGAAATCCAGGGGCGTTTCTTCCCCTCCCAGCTGGGTGTTTCTTAACTGAAGGGGGGTGACATAATCCCCTCCTTCACTGTTCAAACTCGCTCCCGAGTCAGTGTTCTTCCCCCCACCCACCCCCCTCTGTCTGAGGCAACATGTCACTGTCCTCTCCCTATGCAGTCTTAATTTGTAAGAGCTGTATATTTAAATGCCACATGCCTGCATTCAGTCTAGACAGCCTTCTATGAACTCAGGGCACTGATCTCTTCTCTCACAGCTGGAGGTTTGTTACAGTTGAATCCAGTTTACTACGAACTCATCCAGAGCAGCACAGATCTGTCTCCCTTCTATGTTGACATGCAGGAGCATTTAGGCAACGAGGCACAATTCTGCTGTTTTCTGATTGTAGAAACAGCTGCAGTGTTAGTGTGTTTCTTCTGGCTGTGCAGAGTGAAATGCTCCCGGCCCCTTATTCTGAGTGAGAGAGGCAGGAATGGGCGCTCCCGTGAATCCGACCAGGGGCCAGACAGAATGTAAATTAGTAGAGCCGTCAGCCAATGAAATGAAAGGAGGAGGAATCTGACCAGCACTGGGGAACAGTGTTTACAGAAACAGAAGATGAGGCATCCTGTGAAAACAAGACAACTTTGCTAATGACATGCAATTGCAAAGTTGCTTGTTTTCACTGTCCCCTTATTCTGAAGACCATTTAATGAAATGATACAACCCCTTTAACTTCTTCTTGAAGGGCATACTATAAAGGTGTAGCAGAATTTATAGCCCATGCATTGCCCCTGGGAAATATACACACAGGCTGTAGGGAAGAGATCTAAATTTTCGGTGTCGCCTATTGGAAATAACATCCCTTACAGGCACAGCTGACCCATTAAAGATCACTGAAACACCACTGGGGATTTTAAGCTAAACCAATAACTTAATGCAAATGGGAGACTTTTTCTAATAGAAGAGTTACTGGCTTTGTTTAAAATCTTTAGTTCTGTCTCAAGGCTTTTAATAAGTCAGAAGGGACGCTATTTCCAGGAGGTGGCACTAGAGACCTTACTGCCTTCACTAGAGCCTATTTATACTAAACCTAAAAATTCTTGTCTTCATTCAGTTTTAAGGGCAGTAAGATTTGAAAGAGTTTTGTTAGATTTGGAAGACCTGTGCTAAATATCAGATTAGGATAAAGCTGGCCAAACTCGCCGCTTTTGGTGACCATCTAATGTTTATAATGGTGTTTCAACTTTCTGATGGCAGATGAGGGAAAGAAATATCGTGCAGTTGAATTTCAGCATGTTATAGCCTTTAATCTGTCTACACTGCAGTGGACAAAAAAAGACCTGAAAACCAAATCCTAAAAACCTTTCATAAAACTGAGGATTTTGTCCCATTTTTAGCCGTGATTACTTTATTTATTTATTTATTTATTTTTAAGCGCGTTCTTTTCGGCCGTTTTTTTTGCTGGTCTTCAAGTCTGAATTTTTTTTAATGTACACATAAATCAAACCTTACAAAAGGTTCTGTAAAGCACATTATTACATTTATATGTAATCTTGTAGCAGATTTATCGGCTTTGGCACTAATAAAGTTACCTCGTTTTTGTTGTCAAATCCTTTATTTTTTTTTTTGACGATTTTGGCACTAAAGTTTTTCTTATTTTTTTACGTAATTTTTTTTGCAGATTTTGACGCTATGAATCAGTAAAAAAAACTTTTATTTTTGGCGACAGTGAGATACCTTTATTAGTGTCAAAGTCCATAAAAAGGATTTTAGCGCCAAAAGTGAGAGAACCTTAATGTCAAAATCCGTAAAAAACAGATTTTTAGTGACAAAAGTAGGAACTTTATTAGTGGCAAAATCCGTAAAAATCCAGATTTTAGCGACAAAATCTGTAAAAAAAAATAAAAATTCTTTTTAGTGACAAAAGCGAGAACTTTAGTAGCGGCATATCTAAAATGCATATTTTAACGACAAAAGCGAGATAACTTTGTTATGAATGGTATGAACGAGGACACATCGGACACTTGTATGCAGAATTGATAAGGTATAACCTGGTTAACGCCCACTATAGGTGAGACTTTAATCTCCTGGGTGGGTTTTCATTGAAAAAACCATGGCAAAAAACGTGCGCCGCTTTCCATAAACTCCATTAGTAAATTTTCTGCCCTGCTCTGTTTTTTGCAACAGGTTTCAAGAGACGACCAGCAAATAAAACGAGAAGAAAAGACGCTCTGTGGAGACCGCAGGTCATTCTTACTATAGAAGTCTATGGGAGCTGTTCTCGGTCGTTTTTAGAAAACGGAAAACGCTGGAAAAAACTGACCTTTTTTTCTGTGCAATGGAGACATAGCCTTAGTTCTCCAGGGACATAAGTTGTTGTCATAGGTGTTTGGCAGAGACTTATTGCCCTTTTTCTATTGAGAACACCTACATGTGCCAGCATGCAGAGCCTCCTTGTGTATGATGTGGTCAGATGGTGCATGTCCCCCTGTCGAGTTGCTATAAAGAACATGTTTTGGAAAGACCCTGCATGACTCGCAGCCATTTGATTTTTATTGAGGAATGTGTATGGTCTCCTGCAGTTGTACACTAAGTTTCACAGCTGTCGCTGAGGATTCCAGCTAATACACCCTGTGTTCGGCTTCTTATCAGAGAATGCTTCTTGTATTTAAAAAAACAAAACTTTGTAACTGTTATCTGTACAGAGCATACTGCTCCGATTAAAACCCTTTTTCTAGATGCTCCCCCTAGCAGTGGTCCAAGGTGCTGAGGACTGTCCGATGGAATTTGCAGTCACAGGTGGCAGCAGTCTATCATTGCACCAGCTCTCTACTCTGGCTAGTAGGGGTCTGTGAGCAACCCCTATAAGAATTTTTGATGTCCTTGTTTTCTCATACATCATTTGTTTTGTAGGATAATATTTTGTATTCAATACAAAGCAACAGCCTTGTCCTTTACCTCCACGAAGTACACAAATTTGTGACCACAGTCAATATCCATTATACCACTCTAAGGACCACATGTATGAAAACTGTCTAGGTCTAAAACTCACTTTGTTGCCCATAGCAACCAATCAGAGCGCCCCTTACATTTTTCTAGAGCACTGTATGCTGTAGGCAACAAAGTGAATTTTAGACCTAAACCGTTTTCATACATATGGCCCTAAATGTTAGGCTAAAAAGAAGCACTCAAGAAATGCAATTAATAAAGATACAAATCACCTTTATTAATTCATATATAAGAAATATAGATAAAATATATGATTTTTAAGGAGGACTTGTTGCTGTTCCTTGTCTGAATAATGTGACTATTCCTAACCTGTTTTAGTAAATACTTGTGTTTCCTTCTTTGAGAACTTTTTGTTATGGTCATCTGTTATTCCTTCTAGAAATGTGTTACTACATCAGTCACATGGGTGTTACCGATTGGGGGAGGAGGTTGGAGGAGTGCCTGTACAGTCTGGCAATGTCAAGTCAGTGCTCACGGAGTCTGTATGTGTGTAAGGATACACGTCTTTGAAAACTGGAATGGTAACACCCAGTTGACTAATAGATTTCTAGAAGGAACAGTATATCAAAGTGTTGTCAATTGAAAAGAGAGCACAAGTATTTACTAAAATTTTGTCTTATGTATAAAATGCATGCACATGCAAAGCTGACCTAAGAAATTGACTGGCCAGTAAGTATCCGATTTATATAGGAGCTGATCTATCCATGTGAATACACTGAACACAGTCTATTCAAATTATTCAGTATGTGTAATTCTTTGAACCTTTTTGTGTGGTGGAATGGAAAAAAACACAGGTGCTCCATTTTTTGGGAGGATTGTCTCAACCCCAAAAGATCACTGTGTGTGTATTTATGTATGTATAGTTCTAATCACTCTATATGCTAACATATTCACTTTAGTTTTTATTGGTACTGTTTTGGGGCTCCTTTGACTATGTGACCACAATATTGTGGAGGGCTATTAAGTGGGGTGGGAGAGGGTTTACTGTGTAGGATCAGTTGCATGATATTCCAATGTTTTGAACTTTTATAGATGTGGCAGTAGTAATTGCATTTAATTTGTTTTTATACATGAATAATGTGAAAGGAGGATTTCTTTAAGTTTTTAACGTTTTAGTTCCTTCTATATGTATACATTTAGTTCAATATACTGCTAATGCTGTTGTATTTCTGTATCTTGTTAAATTACCACTCCTATCAGGCCCCTGAATAGTGATCGCAGTGTGTGAGGGCGTTGAGATAATAAATTCTACCTCTGCCTTGAATACTGTAGTTTCACTGACTACTGCATTTAATTTGCTCAACACCCAAGACCTGAGTTATCCCGGCACTTATGACATATGTGGGCCTGCACTTACCACCAGAACAGGGGTCTCCCCATCTCATCCCGCTTATTTAAGATACCTGTTTTTTGGAGATAGATGTGGGAGCAATGCTTCCCTTATGGCACATCCTCTGGATATATTAGAAACGTAAGCTAGTAATACTCTTTATATAAAGGGGTATTCTTATTTGTATTTTTAATATCTGCATTTCCAGTTTGAATGCTTTTTTTCAGTCCTGCTCTCACAAACCTTACCTTGCAGTGACTGAGAACCATTTTATTTCATTATCATCATTTGTACCAATAGTCTGTACAGATCCCACCTTTCCCTCCCCCCCAGTTCTTTATCGTGTGACTGGATGTGAGAATCTTGGGCCTTAAGTATGAAAAACGGTCTAGCAGTTAAATGGTCTTTGTTGCCCATAGCAACCAATCAGAACTCCGCTTTTATTTTTACAGAGCACTATATGAAATTAAAGTTGAGCTATTATTGATTGCTATGGGCAACAAAGACAGTCTTACTGCTAGACCGTTTTCATACATAAGGCCCATTGTGTTACTGTGTATTTCTTTCTACTCGCAGGCTATTATAACTAATGGTGTAGTTAAGATCAAATAATCTTCTGATTGCTTTACAGCTGGAGACCAAGGGAATGGAGTCTTTCAGAAATGGTGAAACCTGTCCTGAATCTGCTGATTCCACATCAGATAGTCGGAAGTCAGGTAAGCTTAAAGAGAGAACAACAAACAAAGTAAAATCATAGGGGTTGTCCACCTCCTGAAAAACGCTGCTATAGCTCCCAGACCCTCAGTAAAATAAAAATAAAACTGTACTCTTCTCCCTTCTGTTCCGTGATCACAGCATGACTAATGCTCACAAAACATATATATCCAAACCTTTTGGTTTTAACATTTTTTATGTTTTGGATATATATGTTTTGTTTTGTGAGCATTAGTCATGCTGTGATCAAGGACCCGGTGCAAGGGTCTGAAACGCGTCAGCGCACATCTGTTATGCTGCACTTTCCTGTAATCTTGTGAATAGTATGGAATAAAAGCCGTTTGAAGATCGTATCCGCTGGCATCTTGACCTTTGATTGAGGTTTCTGTTTTGCTGGGTGGGTAGTGTTGGCCTGTGTCTGTATGACGCCCAGTGCATTTAGACAGTTTTCTGACGTCCCCATAGTCCCGGATGGAAACTGACGGATTCCCTACTCTGCCTGGCAGTAGAGTAAAACGGCAAACAGTAAATGCACATCTGCATTGCCTGAATATTACTGGCTCATGGAGTTGACTGTAGGGCCTCGTTCACACGGCTTATTCAAGCCGTAATTGCGGGACAGATTTCGCCCGCAATTACGGCTTGAATAAGGGGCGCGGCCCGCCGGCCCCATAGACATGCATTATCCACGGCGCGTATTCCGCCGGGATAATGTGCATGTCACTTTCTCCTCCCCGCGGCGGATTCTATGAGAACTGTGGATTACGTAGTTACTGGGACGGATTGGAGCCGTACTGCAGCGCAAATACAGCGCGCAGTACGGCTCCAATCCGTCCCAGAATAAGCCGTGTGAACGGCCCCTAGGTGTATGTTCACACGGCGTACTGGGGCATGTACACACCGCGAAGAAGTGACCTGTCACTTCTCTCCCCCGGCGTACAATATGATAGTATTGTATGCCGGGGGAGACGACTTGTAATTCATAGTTCTCCATGAGAGCTATGAATTACCGTAATTGCAGCGCGCATTTCGCCCGTATTAAAGCGCAAATGAGTGCCGCAATTACGCCTTGTGAACATACCCTTAGGGTGTGTTTAGTAAAGACCACGTCAAATACTGTTTGACTGCACCCTTTCAATACCCCACCGTCCCCCTTAAAGAGAACCTGTCACATAGTTTGTCCCCCTTGCTGAGGACAGCACAAGCTAGTGACAGACACGCTGTAAGATGCTGTAGTTTTTAGAGTATTTAGTGCTCAAATGTGCAGTTTTCTGTTTTTTTCATACCCTGCCCACCTGAGGCTAGCCCTACCCACTTCATATCTGATTACCTATTACTTTAAATTAGCTAGAAAGGTGAATAACTGTCAGTGGGCGGGGCTAACACCTGCTCATGAATAAGATTTGAGCATTAAATACTCTAAAACTACAGCATCTTACAGAATAAGGGACACCGTGCTGGAAACAGCAGGTCTGACACTGGCTTGTGCTGCCCTCAGCAAGGGGGGCATAAACTATGTGACAGGTTGTCTTTAAAGACTTCATTAGCTGTTTGCAGATTCTTTCCCACAACTGGTTTTCCTAATCTTTTGGATTTGTGTTTGTAGATCAGCAACTTGTACAGTATACAACATATCCACTTATGGCTTTTCTGGACGGTGATCCTGCCACCTTCATGTCGGAGTCGCAGCCTAGCAAGACAAATGAAACAGACAATCTTTTGGACTCTAGCCTGGACTCTGAGCCAACACAGAGTAAACTTGTTAGTCTAGAGCCACTGACTGAGGCAGAGGCCAACGAAGCGACACTCTTTTTATTTATGTGAACTTGCCCCAGCACCCCTGGACAGTGACATGCCTCTGCTGGACAACTGAAGATGTGGGATACCACACACCTGTACATATTCATCAAAATGATGAACTATTTATTTAAAGTATCATTTGGTACTGTTTCTCCTTTTCTCTTTTTTTTTTTTTTTCTGCAATTTTCACACAGTGGGAGTTCATATTTGTTTATGCAGAACAATAACCTGTTAGTTTTAGTAAAGAAATTCTCAATTGTTTCATAATCCTAGTTTATTTAACTGAAGATTAGAACCTGGGCTCCGTTATACAATTTTGTTTTCATGTGTAAAATATAAAGGCCTGCTCTATGGTGTACAAAGAAAAATCTGCCTCAAGCACTTACATGACCGCCCCCCTTTAACGTTTAATGCACCATGCATTTTTCTTATGTCTTGGTAAGCATCACTATTATGTGCAGTGTGCCTTGTTTTAGATCAGTGGCTCTGGGGCAGGAGTACATATGTATATAAACTATATGCTGGAAATATATACTGTCTGTGTGGATAGTGATGGAAAGTGCAAGAAAATGTGAGCTAGGAACTAAAGTGCCTGTCCTTTTTAGTGTGCTTTGAACAGCAGTTTTTATTTCAAGGGACCAATGAATATCACTGTTTCTGTAAACCCATTAATGCACTACTTACAGAAGGTGGCTTTACTATGGCAGTGACTTATTTTACCTAAATAAACAGATCTGTCCATGATTTCTATGGAAAGTTGTACGTCTCTTATAACTATGCATAGAGATTTACTGCATATTGCCAATTTATAATTGTGGCACGTCTCTTCATATAAGCTGCATCTCAATATGAAGCTATCCATGCCTTTTTTTTTTATACACAAAACTCCATGGTGTTCTGGTATACAGAACTTGGCTCCTATTGAAAGAGTGTACAGAACAAGGTAAAATCTTCAATATATGATAATTAAATATTTTCAGTAGTGTCCCACATAATCACTTGCCAATTACTGGCTCAAAATGTGATGTTTGTCTTGTAGCCAAGGGATACGACCTGTAATTCAGTATAAGCTTTCTGGTCAGACATGCTCAGTTACAGCACTAGGAAGGTGAGTTATGTGTCTTTGAAGCATTAGGGAATATAACAAGGAAGAAATGTGAGCTGATCAGCAGTGATGTGACCTGCACATGAGGTGGAGACTTGTTCTTCAGCAGCCAGGGGAATAAAGCCTGGAATAGATATTAGCAATGCATGATGAGAATTGCATTGAGGAGGCACACAGGGGGCATCAGTGTGACAAAATGTGTCAATTATACATTTTTAGGATGTTCTACTGTTGCACTGTGTATAATGATTCTGCAACCCTCAAGTTTTTCATCTGAACGTCAGAATACCCCTTTGGGCTATGTCTACAGAGCATATGTTAAAATGCTGTCCAAAATTTGATGGTATAAACATCGCTGGACCTGTTTTTGGTGCAGATTTGCGTTAAAAAACGCAATTTGTTTTTCGAATTGCTGTCGACTCCATACATTGAATGTATGGGAATCCAATGGCATTCCGGTGGAATATCTGACATATTTCAAAACAGATTGGAAAACTCGGATTTTTGTACTTGCCTTAAAGTCCTTTTCACCTCTGATTCATTGGAGGACACAGCACCTTGAGTATAGACCCTTGTCTAGGAGGACTGACACTAGGCGGAACCAAATGCCTGCTGACGTCCGGCTAATCAGTTGGTGCAAAAGCCGTGGAAAAAATGTCAACCATAACCCGATCCCAAAGAACGGTACAGAGAGTCTGAAAAAAGATTCCAAAGAAAATAGAGAGGGAGGGATCGGTGGCCCCCAATGAATCGGACGAGAAAAGGATTTTACAGTAAGTACAAAAATCCTAAATTCTCGTCAATATCATTGGGGGACACAGAACATTGGGATGTCCAAAAGCAGACCTTTTGAGGGTGGGGAAAAAATCTGATGCAAAGAAAAAACACCCCCAGC
>JAODAL010019858.1:0-70939 GCA_025379985.1 Phyllomedusa bahiana | reverse complement strand
ATAAAGCCAAATGGGAGTTATGTAAGGCAATAAAATTGGATTTCTGTCAAGGGGTAAATTTCTAGTAGTTTTATTAAATACATTAAAATTGATTAGTATTGATTTCTGGCTGAGAAGGCCATTAAATCACTTTGAATGAGCTGCAGGTTTAAGTTTTTTT
This sequence comes from Phyllomedusa bahiana, assembly GCA_025379985.1. Taxonomy (NCBI): domain Eukaryota; kingdom Metazoa; phylum Chordata; class Amphibia; order Anura; family Hylidae; genus Phyllomedusa; species Phyllomedusa bahiana. The sequence continues at coordinate 70,779 of JAODAL010019858.1, read as the reverse complement.
TTAAAAAATGAATTGGAAAATTTTTCATTTTTGTGTGATGAGCAAAAAAGAAGTTTTCCTGTATAAAGTATTATTATCATTTGTATGCCAATTTCATTAAGTTTTTTCCATGTGAAAATCATTTTAGCCCAGCTTTTTCTTTCCTTGGTGACATTTCTATTTGAAACTAGATTACCTAAAATTACCAATTAGTTTTAAAAATTTTATCGCTTGATTTCTTATCTTTAAGTACAAAGTCAGTGAATAGTAAAGAGGAAGGTGAGAAGATGGGGGTTTTAGGTTTTTAAAAGGAATTTTCTGAATTTCTATTTTTGAGTAAATAAAAATAAAATTTTTTACTTAGGAGTGCCATATTTTTTCGCCAAAATTTTGGGTTTTTTTTCCCCCTGCAAAAGGTAGGGTTAAAACTTACTGACATGTGATGTACAGTTACATCAAGAGTTCAGTAAGGGTGTAGGGAGTGAGCTTAGTCACTAAGTGTACTCCCATATGGTGGGGGTAAATCTTAAGTTACACAGGGGATTGTCGTCAGCCAGGATCAGAGTAACCCCCCCTCTGTTCCCCGGTTGCCACCCCCCGTAAAGAACTGCAAGGTGCCGCCCCGGTTTTTTAGGGCTTTGGGGGGTTTTAAAGGGGGTTTTCACCACAATGATTAGTTTCAACTGGAAGAAAGGTATATGAAGCTTTTTAAAAAATAAATTGCTGCTTTTTTTTTTGGTTTGTTGAGGAGATAAAGAAGATTTATCCCCCTTGTTTGCACCCAATTTTTGTTTTGGTTCCCAAACCCCACTCTCCTCTCTCTTATTGTTCCCGGGAAGTGTGTCGTTTGGTTTTTTTTCATCCTGGTGTTTAATCTCGGGAATGGAGCTTTTTTTTGTTTAATCGGACATGTTTTCACTCTTGAGCTTGTAGTCTTGTGTACAAAAGGGTTTTAAATTCCTGCATTTCATTTTTCTGTCACAACTATCCGATTGAAAGAAATTAATAAAATAATAATCTTTATTTTATAGCGCCAAAAAATTTTCGCGACTTTAAAAAAGTCCCCCAGTACTGACCCTAAATGGTAAATAAAAAAATTTACCAAAGGGGTTGTGTTGCTTTTCCATTCTTCCAGGGAAAATGGGTCCCTTGGGGATTTCACTGAGTAAAATGTAATGTATTCCACTTCCACTAGACAAATCTAGTATGTAATATATAAATTTATGGATGAGTTCTAATGTATATGTTTACTAGGACACTTTATTTACTGCACATAAATCTATTTACACATATATTTTACATATACTGTTTACTATATTGATAGTTTAACACGGGGTAGGTTACCCTGTGTAGATGACTGGCTTGTATCTACCAGGTCCAACACCACAGGGCTCATGCAAACACTACAGCCTCCACTCAACCTCTGTATACTTAAATTTTTATAGAGAGGTCTTTCTGTCAGATTTGATATGTGTATCTAACAGGAAAAGAATGGTATTTATGGAGGTATTCTCCCCCAGCACTGGTTTTCATATGGCGGTCTGACATAGATTGTACAGCAATATGCAGTGGCCATGATCCAAGAGAGCTGTCGGCCATCCGTTTACTGGTGTACAGTCTCCATGCACAGGGATTTGTCATGTGCATGAGCCCTAACAGTTACAGACACTGTGAAATGACACTATACAGGGTATATACAGTTACTATAAGTCATTGCGCTTTCACACAACCTACATATCCTCCATAATAGAGTACAGTTCTCTAACATAGGGTATATTTGTCCCAAGTACAGCTGCTACTTTTGCACCACCAAATATATTTTATAAAAGTGTGCGTGCGTTTTGTATCAGGGAATAAAAATTCCCTAAAAAATATCAATCGCCTTGATTACCTTTTAGTAGCCACTTGGTGGCAGTGTTTCCTTTTTTCCTTTAAATATATACAACATACTGTATAGAGAAAAATAAATGCCAAGAAATCTCATATAAATAAAGCACTATATAACTAAAGGTGATACCTGTAGAAAACCTTTGATTATAGTCTATCTATCTATCTATCTATCTATCTATCTATCTGTCTGTCTATCCATCTGTCTGTCTGTAGATCTGTATGTCTATTATTATTTTTATTATTTATTTTAAAGGGCCATTGATTCAAAGGCGGGGGAGGTTACATAAGATCTATCTATCTATCTATCTATCTATCTATCTATCTATCTATCTATCTATCTATCTCTGTCTGTCTGAGAGTGAAGAAATCAGGCGATATCTTTTAGGCCCGGTTCACACGGCTTATTGCCAGCATAATTGCGGGGACGGATTTTGCCCCGCAATTATGCCGGCAGTGGGGCGGGGGGCCGGCAGCTCGCTGGCCCCATAGACTCTCATTATCTACGGCGCATACACGCCGTAAATAATGTGCATGGCACTTTCTCCCCGTCTGGCGGATTCGCCGAGCGGGTGGAGGAGACGGAATCCATAGTTCTCTATGAGAACTGTGGATTACCATAATGACTGAGACGGATTGGAGTCGTACTGCAGCGCAAATCCGGCGCGCAGTACGGCTCCAATCCGTGCCCAAATAAGCCGTGTAAACATGGCCTTAGAGGCTAACTGAGTATATTTGATGGTAAGCTTTAGGGAGTACTAGCTCCCTTCTTTAGGTATGGTGTTATACAAGAAACTGAAAATCACAGACTTTTTATGCACAATAGACATGGACCTTCAAAGGAACTTAGAATCTTTAAAAATAACAAAATGCAATAAGTCGAGGAGTTTTTTTTACAACAGGTCAAGAAATAAACAATCTGGAAACTTGTGAGGTGTGACAGAAGGGACAAGTGATTCTTGCTGTTATCTGTTTGCTCTCAAGTGTGATTTGTGACCCTCACAGTTCATTCGTAGTGTGACATGAAGCTGGAATAAATATTAAGTCCATTTTGCAGAGTTTGAAATTTTTGCATTAATTTAAATTCCCATTCCTTCCTCTCCCTCTGTCTTAAAATGTCACAAATCCTCAATAGAGTGGCGTTCTCTGGAGAAATGTGCGGCCAATGGGAGATCTATTCTGCTGTTATTAATGGTGAATTTGTGTGAGTTCATACGCTGGCTGAGTCTCTGTCCTGTTTTCCCCACATAGAGACCTGTGGTGGGACATTGCACACACATAATAAGATATACCACATTGGAAGACCTGCAGGAAAATGTCCCCCTAGTTCTGTGCACCTGCTGTGACTGTGGGACAGGTACACTGTCAGCGGTGTGGATGTGCCTGCAGATCTTGCACCTGTTCTGCATGTGCTATTTTTTGTTGGGGCTTTCAGGACACTCCGGACAATAATACGCCACAAGTTTGGTGGTTGCCGAAAGGAAAGGAGGAGGGGGACTGTAAATACTTTTTTAAGTCTGTTGTCCCTATGTAGCACAGGTTGGAGTTCCTTGGCAATTCTTCATAGGATCTCCAGCTGTGGGTTGTAGGTGACAACTAGGGGCACTTGGTCTTCATTCTGGGTCTCTTTATATGTGAGCAGACTGTCTCTGTTATTGGCTGCCGCTTTGCTGATTTGATTGTCCGTGACTTGTGGTTTGTATCCCAATCGGAGAAATATTGTCCTTTTTTTTTTTTATTAACCCCCCTCCTGCCGTGTGGTCATAATTTTTTGGCTCTTCATTTTTTATCTCCCCCATCTTCTAAAACCCATAACTTTTTTTATTTTTTCCATTTTGGCAGGACATGATGTACATTTTGATGGCACCATTGACTGTACCGAATAATGCACTGGGAAACAGAAAAAAAAGTTCTGGTGAAATGTGAAAAAAAAAAACATGCTTGCTGCATGTTTGCAGGGGCTTTGTTTTTAAAGGACTCAGTCTTCTTATAAATGATGTGTTATGTGTATTCTGCAGGTCAATACAACTCTATAGTGATGTATGTAGGGCTTTGTTAGGTATTAGTTCTCGAAAAAAATAAAAACATTATCCCTCTGTTAACTAATTTTCTATGACCAATATATTTTCTGGTTTTTGACCTATGACCTTTGGTGGTTTATTGTTTGCAAGCTGAAGTTTAGATTTTATTGGTACCGGTATAATTATGACTTTTTGTTCAATTTTTTTCCCAATTTTTTAGGGACGGCATCTAATATATATATGATAAACTATGTTTTTTAATTATTTTATTTGTAAAAAGGCAAAAAGGGATTTTAACTTTTAATATTTTTTTACATTGAGTCCCCAAAGCGAAGTTGACCACTAGGGGGCAGGATAACTTGTACACCATTCTGTATCTCTATGCGGATGACACCCAATTATACACCTCCTCCTGTGACATCACTCCAGCCTTGCTACAAAACACCAGAGACTGTCTGTCCGCTGTCTCTGACATCATGTCCTCTCTCCATCTGAAACTAAACCTCACTAAGACTGAACTTCTTGTCTTTCCGCCATCTACTAACCAACCACCCCTGCTAGTTCTGTTTCTGTATGTGTTACAAACATTTCTCATAGGCAGCAGGCCCGCTGTCTAGGGGTTTTATTGGATTCTGATCTGACCTTCTTCCCATATATCCAATCCCTTGCCCGCTCCTGTCACCTGCACCTCAAGAATATCTCCAAAATCCGTCCATTTCTCACTGTGGAAACGACTCAAACTCTCATTACTGCTCTTATTCTTTCTCGTCTTGACTACTGCAACTCCTTGCTTATCGGTCTCCCTCTCTGCAAACTCTCCCCTCTCCAATCTGTCCAGAATGCAGCAGCCAGGCTTGTCTTTCTCTCCAGCCGCTATACTGATGCCTCTACCCTGTGTCAGTCACTGCACTGGTTGCCCATCCAGTACAGGATACAGTATAAACTCAGCACTCTCACCCATAAAGCTCTCCACAGCGCTGCTCCTCCCTACATCTCCTCCCTAGTCTCTGTCTACCGCCCTACCCGTGCTCTCCGCTCTGCTGATGATATCAGACTACATTCCTCAATCATCCGAACCTCCCATGATGATTTCACACGTGCGGCACCAATTCTCTGGAATATGCTACCGCGGGCGATCAGGCACATTCACAACCCTCACAGTTTTAAGAGGGCCCTGAAAATACATCTTCTCGGTCTGGCCCACCAAGATCCCTAACTGCTATCACACACATCTGTCACTCCCTGCACTTGGGCACTCACAGGCACTTATCTGTATATAGATGTACAGTCTGGGTGGCAGGTTCATCCATTTTTCATGTAAACCACCCCCTATTTATGAAACATGGCCGGACCATTGTAAACTTGGCACCTCTTACCGTATGTTTCACCCATACACCCTAATAGATTGTAAGCTCTCACGAGCAGGGCCCTCACTCCTTGTGTCTCATTTGTAAGTACTTTTAATGTGTAATGACTGTATGTTTACCCTTGAATTTGTAAAGTGCTGCGGAATATGTTGGCGCTATAGAAATAAAGATTATTATTATTATTATTATTATTAAGGATGTACCAAGATGGCAGTACAATTAGCTTCTGCCTTATGCTTCTAGCTGCCATGGTAACTGATCGAAACCAGTGATCTAGTGGTGTGGGGGGGTAATCGTAGGGGTGTTTACTGTGGGCTTGATCACCGCAGCATATTAGTGGTAAAACTGCAAGGATTGGAGCCATCTCTGATCGCTGATATTAGCAGCGAGTGTCAGCTGAAATAATAAGCTGGCATCACCATACATGGAGGAGAATCAAGAGTGAACCCACTCCATATTCCCTTACTGGAATTATGACATACATTTATGTCAAATGTTGGTAAGGGATTAATCAGCCTCCCTGTCGGCTACAGTGAATTTATAGACTTTTTTGATGTTGTATGTTTTTTTTGGTTTATGTTTTTAACGTTCATTATTATTATTATGTTTATGGCAATAAGGCTATGTTCACACGATGTACTGCGTACAGTACACTCTGCAGTACATTGTGTCTTTCGGGAGCTTGCGCCGATACGCGCATACTCCCTCGACGTGGGGGGGAGAGGCAGCCCGCCGGCCCCATTGACATTCATTACTTGCGGTGCGCATTAGCCGCGAATAATTGACATGTCCCTTATCTCCCCCGCGCGTATAATATGACAATATGATCATATTGTACCAGCGGGAAGAGAAGGCATAATCCATAGTTCTCTAGGAGAACTATGGATTACCATGATTTCGGCGTGCATCTCACCCGTATTAGAGCACAAATACACGACGAAATGCGTGCCAAAATGACCCCGCGTGAACATACCCTAAGTGATGACTTTCCATTCAGAACTTCATCCCTATATACTGTGGAAGAGATGGCTGGCCAGCTGTTTAGCATACATGCTACAGTATAGAAGTGCCGGCATCCTGACAAGCATGCATGCCCAGCCTAGTTATCACTTGCTGCTTACAAACATTAATGAAAATAGGTGTAAAAAAGAAACATCTAAAAAACAATAAAGTCTGTAAATATATTGTAGCCCATAGTAAGGCTAAATAATAATAACAAAAGAACTGGACAATCCCTATAAGACCTATGTATACAGGGGTGAAAGAAGGAGAGAGGTGCTGATGTGGAGAACATTCTCAGGGGCAAGACTGGGTGGTAGGAAAGTAGACAGATGTTTGCAAGGTAGATAGCAATAGTGAGCATATTGAGCATATTTTAAAAGAGACCAGTTACTCACATAAAAGGCGATCCTCCTAGCTCCCTTATGCTCACCTTTGTCTCATTTCATATTTCTGAATCTCGTGTCACTTTGAAATGGTCACTTCCAAATATGGCATGAAAAATATGGCAAATAGACCATCGGTCACATATACCTGAGCTGTGTAACTATGGCATGTGCAGTTCATTGATAGCATCAGTGAACCCAGGTGTCGTAAATGGGTGGAACTACAAATGGCTCAGCACAGCAAAGACTTCTAGGGGAATATTTGGGCTCAATAAATAAACACAGGATAATTATGAGAGACAGAGCTGGGGTAAAATCTACACACACCAGTAATACAACGCAGGACAATTACACAAATAATGCTGTAGTCTTGCTGGCAAATGTTGTCCACCAGAAATATTGCTATGGACTAAGATGTTGACTTGGCCTTCAAATTCCCCAGACATCAATCTGATGGTGCACCTGTGAGATATGCTAGAAAAAAAAAAGTCTGACCCATGGAGGTTCATCTTACAGCTTAAAATACTTAAAGGGGTTTTCGCACCATGCAGTTTTACAGAGCCACGGCCAGCTTTAGACTCACACATCCTGATTGACACATCAGTTCTACATCCATTGATTGACACATCAGCTACTATTTTTAACTATTATTATTACACTTACATGAGTGCAAGAAATGTATAAAGTGTATTACACAAGGCTGCAGAGCTCTAAGGAATGAAAGCTTCTTATTTAGTTAAGTAAACAAAGTCTTTACTACAGATAAGAGTCTGCAAGAGGTGACTCACCAGGGTCAGTGACAGCAACTTAGAACAATGAGAAATAAGAGAGAGCATGGAGAGGTGGGAGGAGATCTTTGGTAACCAGAAAAACTTGTGTGCTCTAAGAGAAGAGAAAATCTTCTTTATCTCCTGACTCAACAAAGCAATGCATTTAGCAATAGTCTTCATTTACCTTTCCCATGTGAAAAGGTAATCACTGCAGTGAGAAAACCACTTTGAGGGATCTGCTGCTAATCTTTTGGTCCTAAATACCACAGGACACTTTCAGAGGTTTTGTGGAGTCTATGTCTTGCATGTCAGGACTGTTTTAGTGGCACAATATTAGGCTTTCTAGTTAAGGCTACAAATTGTTTAGAAAGATCTAATTTTGGATGACAACAATTATTGTTAGTGTTTTAATTTTTTTTTTTTTTTTGGTATAATAATCTTTAATGGGAAAATGTGGTTGCACTTTTATGTCATCTCTATTTATAGAAGGGGTAATGTATCTCATCGGGGAGAATGAGCACCATGTTGGTGTGTGAGGATTTAAATCGCCTTTTCCACCTCATGGGGTATTTTGCATATAAACAAAGGCTTATGGGAATGATCTGATGAGCTTGCCATCACCATCTATTAGATGTAGTAATCCTCAATTCACATGTGACTTAGAAGGATATTGCAATCCATTTTACAATGCAAAACTCTTCTGACTCACATATAAATAGATGGCGCTAGTGAGCTCTCCAGCTCTTTTCCAAAAACCTTTGTTTATACATATATTTATATGCATTTAGCTGATATGGCTTTATTTAATAATGCTGCTAATATTCAAATTTGGAATATCCCATATTCTGCGGCTTCAACAGAGTTCATGTGACATACTGTAAAATGGAACTTCAACTTCATCAAGACAACCCTTCACCTAATCATAATGAACACTGGACAACTGTAGAAACTGACAGCTGAGTTTGTGAAGGACTTCACACACAATTTTTCTGGCGTTTCTGAAAACTTCTATACATACTTCTATGAGGAAAATCCAAGAAAAACAATATACTTAATGTATGCTGCTTTATCATAAAAGCATCACTGACTCCAAAAACACTACAAAAATGTGAAAATATAAAATTTCATGTATGTATGTATGTATGTATGTATGTATGTATGTTTATCAGTATATTTTAAGATAACATCTGGCCACAACTTTTTTTTGTCACAGAAATGCTCAAAACAGCTGGCTATAGAAATGTCATTGAACACATGTATACAAATGAACTAACTATATTGAACAGAGCTAGGTCTCTGGTGCCACCTATTGAAAGTAGCAACCTTTTGGTCACATCCAAACTATTAAAGAGCCTTGAAACATAACTAGGAATTATAAATCAAGGCAATAACTCTTTCATAAGAAAAAGCTTTCTTATTTGCAGCTAGCTGTAATGGGATTCTGGCTGACTGAGAGACCTTTAATGTATCTGTAGGGGGTAAGATTACTCCTTGAGGAGAGCACTATAAAGGCTCTTTAATGAGTTGGATGTGACTTAAGGGATACTACTTTCAATAGATGGCACCAAAGATTTAGCTTTCATCTCTAGAGCTTATGTGCATATTTGATTGTCCCGGAAAGCATTGCAGGGTTTATAGTGTTCTCCCCAAGGAGAAGCTTTGACCCCCTCCACACTTCTCTCCACTGAGAACATGCTATGTGCTCTGGCATAATAATACACAGTTGGGCAAGATCCACTAGAGCTGTAGTTACTTTTGCTTTGCATCTCTCTGGTCTGGCTCATAGAGGAAGATAAAGGTGTGTTCTTACTACTGCAAATAGCTTTCAACATGTAGGGACAGATAAATGAAGACTTTTACTACTTGCTGTTTTTAAATTGCCCTGGTCCGGAGATAAGAAAGATTTTATCTGCTCTGTGTACACACAAGTGTCTCTAAGTTAGGGTATGTTCACACGGCTTATTTTGGGGCACATTTCTCCACGTATTTCGTGGTGTACTGCACTTAATATGCAGGGAAATGCGCCCCATAATTACGGTAATCCATAGCTCTCATAGAGAATAATGCATGTCTATCCCACGCGGCATGAGTACGCGAATATTAACGCGAGTTCCCGAAACACACGATGTACTGAGGCGCATACTGTATGCGCCGCAATACATTGTGTGAACATAGCCTTACTGTCCATATCTCCCTTCCTGATTATACAAAGAGGTAGTGACATCACTATGGTCAAAAGGAGCTAAGTGTTTATCTTTAACAAGATAATATTGGTTAATTGTTTACCTTTAAAAAGCACTTGTTTTCACTCCTGGTCGGTTGGTAGCATTGCTTACTAAAAGATTTAATCTTTGGCACTTATGTCACTGTAACAGGGTTAGCTAGGAATAGCAGAGCTGATATGCTAATTACTGCTATAGAACCACTCACAGTCCAACTAGGAAGTGGGAGTGAAGCTGCATGTGACTCTGTAAAACTGCATAGTCAGAAAGCCTTTTTAAAGAGCAATGGATACCCCCAACTCCATAATTTCCATCAACTTCTTTAAATGATCTACATGGTTTTTGTATGACTTATTATCTGTAGTTATAAAATCAAGGGGTTAAATATCCATGCTCAGCCATTCATACTGCATGTTTATGGCATACATGCCAACTCTCCCGCTTTAGACATTGGGGTCCCGCTAATGGGGGTCCCCCCCCGCCACCCCGGCAGAGTTGGTGAACCTCCTACCGCCAGCAGGCAGCGGGGGTTCTTTAACTGACCACAGCCCGAGGTAGCACTAATGCGCTACTCTGGCACCGCCGGGCCGCTCCTACAGGAGGGTGAAGCAGCAGCCGCTCGCCCACCCGGCGAGTCTCACTGACTGGTGTGGCCGCAGCTGTACAGTCAGCCAGCAGCTGCACGCTCCGTGCAGTTGCCGTACAGGGAGAAGACAGGAGGGATTGTTTCCCTCCTTCCTTCTCCCCCTGTATGTACAGCGCCGGTGTGCGCTGTATATACACCTCAGTGTCGCAGGGGGTGTGACGCGCGGCTGCACTCACTCCCCCTGCGACGCTGAGTCGGTCGGCTGGCCGGGAGATGTCCGGAGCTGGACTCCCTGTAGGGACCGTGGTGAGGTAAGTGACTTTTATTATTTTATTTTTATTAGCTATTTGGGGGCAACTACCTGGCTACAACAAAGGGGGCAACTACCTGGCTTCAGCAAAGGGGGCAACTACCTGGCTACAACAATGGGGGCAACTACCTGGCTACAACAAGGGGGTAACTACCTGGCTACAACAAGGGGGCCAACTACCTGGCTACAACAAAGGGGGCCTCTACCTGGCTACAACAAAGGGGGTCTCTACCTGGCTACAACAAAGGGGGCCTCTACCTGGCTACAACAAAGGGGGCCTCTACCTGGCTACAACAAAGTGGGCCTCTACCTGACTACAACAAAGGGGGCCTCTACCTGGCTACAAAGGTGGCACTACCTGGCTACAAATTGGGCTCTACCTGGCTGCAAGAGGGCATCTACCGGGCTACAAGGGGGCATCTACTTGGCTACAAGGGGGCATCTACTTGGCTACAAGGCGAGTCTCACTGACTTGTGTGGCCGCAGCTGTACAGTCAGTCAGCAGCTGCACGCTCCATGCAGTTGCCGTACAGGGAGAAGACAGGAGGGATTGTTCCCCTCCTCCCTTCTCCCCCTGTATGTACAGCGCCGGTGTGCGCTGTATATACACCTCAGTGTCGCAGGGGGTGTGACGCGCGGCTGCACTCACTCCCCCTGCGACGCTAAGTCGGTCGGCCGGCCGGGAGATGTCCGGAGCTGGACGCCCTGCAGGGACCGTGGTGAGGTAAGTGACTTTTATTATTTTATTTTTATTAGCTATTTGGGGGCAACTACCTGGCTACAACAAAGGGGGCAACTACCTGTCTACTTCATAGGGGGCAACTACCTGGCTACAACAAGGGGGGCAACTACCTGGCTACCACAAGGGGGGCAACTACCTGGCTACAACAAGGGGGTAACTACCTGGCTACAACAATGGGGGCAACTACCTGGCTACAACAACGGGGCCAACTACCTGGCTACAACAAAGGGGGCCTCTACTTGGCTACCACAAAGGGGGCCTCTACCTGGCTACAACAAAGGGGGCCTCTACCTGGCTACAACAAAGTGGGCCTCTACCTGACTACAACAAAGGGGGCCTCTACCTGGCTACAAAGGTGGCACTACCTGGCTACAAAGTGGGCTCTACCTGGCTGCAAGAGGGCATCTACCGGGCTACAAGGGGGCATCTACTTGGCTACAAGGGGGCATCTACCTGTCTGTAAGGGGCACTTCCTGGTTATGGGGGGCTACTACCTGACTATAAGGGCACTTTGCGTTTGGTGCATTTTACATTAGAAAAGGGTGAAAAAACGGATCATACATGTCTCCCAAAGTGTCAGTATTGTGTGTGGCCACCATTATTTTCCAGCACTGCCTTAACTCTCTTGCGCATGGAAAAAGTTCACTAGAGCGTCACGGGTTGAAGCAACACTGGAATCCTCTTCCATGAGGACATTACAGAGCTGGTGGATGTTTGAGACTTTGTGCTCCTCCACTTTCCATTTGAGGATGCCAAAAGATGCCCAATAGGTCTGGCTAGTCCAGCACCTTTACTCTCATTTTCTTCAGCAAGGCAGTGGTCGTCTTTGAAGTGTGTTTGGGGTAGTCATCATTTTGGAATACTGCTCTGTGACCCAGTTTCTGAAGAGAGGGGATCATGCTCTGCTTCAGTATATCACAGTAGATGTTGGCATTCATGGTTTACTCAGTGAACTGTAACTCCCCACAGCCAGCAACACTAATGCACTCCCACAGCCGGCAAACCATGACACTCCCACCACCATGATTGACTGTAGGCAATGCACACTTGTCTTTGTACTCCTCACCTGATTGCTGGCACACATGCTTTAACCATCTGTCTTCAGCAAACTATTTTAGGGATTTCTTGTGCATCATCTTTAGAAGACGCTTCCTTCTGGGACGACAGCCATGCAGACCAATTTGACACAGTGTGCTTTGTATGGTCTGAGCACTGACAGGCTGACCCTTCACCCCATTAACCTCTGCAGCAGTGTTAGCAGCAGTAATAAGTCTATTTTGAAAAGACAATCTCTGGATGTAATACTGAGCACATACACTCAACTTCTTTGGTCGACCATGGAGAAGCATGTTCTGATTGGAACCTGCCTTGTTAAACCACTATATGGTCTTCGTCACCGTGCTGCAGCTCAGTTTCAGGGTGTAGGTAATCTTCTCATAGCCTAGACTATCTTTATGTAGAGAAAATAAATTTTGTTTCAGATCCTCTGACAGTTCTTTGCCATGAACTTCTAGTGACCAGTATGAGAGAGTGTAAGAGTGATAACACTAAATTTAACACCCCTGTTTCCTATTCACAGCAGAGACCTTGAAACACGAACTAGTTACATGACAGTGTGAAGGGAAAGTGACAAATTTGGCACAATTTGTCCATTTTCACTAAGGGGTGTACTCACATTTGTTGCCAGCGGTTTAAACATTTATGGCTGTGTGGTGAGTTGTTTTGAGGGCACACCAAATTTACACTGTTATACAAGCTGTACACTGATTACTTTACAGTGTATCAAAGGTCATATCTTCATATTTGTTCCATGAAAAGATATCATACAATATTTGAAGGGTGAGGGATATGCTGAGATACTTTTTATTTTACAAATAAAAAAAAATAAACATAATTTGTCTAGCTCAGTCGTTAAAGTCCTATCTGTTAATATATACATTTTTATATATAATAAATATAATAATAAAGAGGTCACCGGTATCCAAATATGGTACCAGTAAAAACCATACTTCAGTCCACAAATAACAGAATCATACTGGCTCTCAGAATAAAGATAACATGTCATTTATTATGCATTTACAAAAAAAATGGTGTGATTGTGTTTTTTTTGTACCCAGTTCCCCTAGCAGGGACAGGTGCAGCTGAAGGCACCACGTGTCAGGTCACAACCAGGAATTTGAATCTTTTCCAGGAGGAGAGAAAAGCGCCATTTGAACTATTTGCCTAGGTCCTTGTCCTTGCCCTGGTAGGGATCATATCCTCACTTCCAGGTCTCAGGCAAAAAATAGTTTGATTTTGATTTCTCATTTGTTTGTTTACTTTGCAGATTGTTAGAAAAGTAAAATAAAACAGGCAATATTAACAGATTAAATAGAAAGAGAGGGAAACACAAGCCATGCCCCAGTGGCAGATTCATTTATTTCTTCAGTTAATAATGGTACATAAGTAGCAACTTAAGACAAAAATATTTGTTACAATGTGAATGATTTTTCCATTTTGAAATTTTTTTAAATCACAGGAAATATCGTCCTTTGGATCCTGTTCCTTCATAGTAGAAATATTGGAAGGAATTGGAATTTGGAACCTGCACCTCTGTGGCTGTCTGTTCAACATTTTCCCTTTTCAAACCAAGAATGGCACATCCAAACACTAATGTAATAAATACACTGGTAGACGCTGTAGTGGCTGGAAAGCAAAAAGTCAACATGCACAAGGCACGGCAGTCTTTGCCATATGTTTCAAGTTTAGGTTGTTAGTGGAAATTGTGTATGAATTTTGTATGACCATCTCCCACATTAAGGTAACCTCATCAGATGGTACATGAGTGCTGCTGTGCCTTGCTGTGTTTGTTTTTTGGATTGCAGCTACTATACCATACACCCAGTGTCAGGCTTGGGTTCTTGTGGACCCGCCAGTGAAGTTGATTATTGGGGCCCACCACTGGAGCCCACTGGGGTCCACTCAACAACTGCTGTACACACTGCACATGACTCTTTCAATCTGTCTCTTACTTTTTTCCCCCTGCCTTTCTTCCTGAAAAATAGCCCAGGGGTAACCCATGCCCATAGGCCCACCACAGATTTCCCTAACTCCCTTGTGGGTCAGTCTGAGACAGCATAGACCAGTTATTGTTATTATTTATTTTAAAGCGCCATTGATCCCATGGCGCTTGTCATGGATGGCGCCGTGACCCGAGGGATGTGCCGCGGGCACATCCATCCTTCTGCCCGCTCCCCTGCGCTGGAAGCAAGTGGCGCCGCGGTCCGTGCCTCGGATCGTGGGGGCTTTCGCTCCCCGTACTTACCCGACCGTGCTCCTGTCTCCTCGCTCCTTAGTGCTGGCAGGTGTGTGCGGCCCCACTCCCTAGGGCGTGCGTGTGCCGGCTTCTTCAAATTTAAAGGGCCAGTGCGCCGGTAATTGGCCATTGCCGGCCACTGGCCCTTTAAAAGAGCTCCACCCCTGGCTGCCCACTGCCAGATCTTTAGTGCCTTTTCAGCCTTTAGAGAAAGCGTTCCCTGTGCCTTGTCCGTGTTCTCTGTGTACCGTACTGTTCTGCTTCCGTCCTTCGACCACAAACCTCTGCCGCCTGTCCTGACCTACTGCCTGTCGCCGACTACATCTATGACTCACGAGTCTGTACCATGCTCTACCTTGGCTGCCGCCGCAAGCAAGTCACACGGGTGGAAGCGACCTGGTAGATTCCCGCCACAGCAAGTCCATCCTGCTTTGCGGTGGGCTCTGGTGAAAACTGGGTTCTACTTAGACTCCGCTCCCTGGCGTGGCTTACACCATAGCTTGCGGTGGTCCAGCGGATCCACTACCGCCGAGTGTGACAGTAAGATTCGGCCATGGATCCTGCCAAGGTGCCGTTGCCCAGTGTGGTGGATCTCTCAAGCGTTGTTGCCTAGCAGTCTCAGCAACTGGCCCAGCAGGCATAACAGCTGGATCAATTGATCACTATGATGCAGCAGCTCGTCGCCGCCCAGCAGCAGCCTCCATCTCCTCCCGTGGTCGCCCTGCTCCAGCGACGTCACTGACTCCTTTGGGTCCCAAGCTGCATTTGTCGCTGCCTGCCAAGTTTGACAGCAATCCCAAGCTCTGCAGAGGGTTCTTCACCCAGTGCACTATGCATATCAAGCTAATGGGGGACCGATTCCTGTCCGAGCGTTCTAAAATAGCGTTTGTGGTTAGCCTGTTCTCTGGGAAGGCCTTGGCGTGGGCCACGCCTCTTTGGGACAGGAACGATCCGGTGACGACAGATCTACAGGCCTTTCTGAGGGAATTCCGCAGCGTGTTTGAGGAACCTGTGCGAGCGTTCTCAGCCGAAACAGCCCTCCGAAACCTGCGCCAAGGCGATTCCTCGGTGGGAGACTACGCTGTGCAGTTCCACACCTTGGCCTCTGAGTTAACTTGGAACAAGGACGCCCTGGGCGCCACCTTAAAGAAGGGCCTCTCCTGCAGGCTGCAAGAGACATCCCATCTTCCCTCAGTGAGCTAATACAGCTGGCCACCCGCATTGATGTGCGTTTTGCTGAAAGGCAAGAGGAGCTTCAACAAGAACGTGAGACAACCCGACCTCCTCGGTTTCCTCGCCTGGCTCCGGTGTTCCAGAGGCCACCCATGCACCCGTCCCCGATTCCCAGTGAGGAACCTATGCAGGTCGACCGGGTGCAACTCACTGAGCAAGAATTGGCCCACCGGCGGACGGAGAACTTGTGCCTATATTGCGGCAGTCCAGAGCATTTTCGGAGAAACTGTCCCCAGCTTCCCAAACGTCCGGGAAACTCCTGCACCTAGGTTCCATGGGAGAGGCGTCCCTAGGTGCAAGTTCCTCCTCTCCACGCATGATAATGCCGGTACAGATCGAGACTGATGCTTCCAGGTCTCACCTTTTCTGGACACTGGCTCAGCTGGGAACTTTATTCACCACTCCCTTGTACAGCAGTATCACCTTCAAGTAATCTGCCTTGAAAAGCCGTTGGTGATCTCCTCTGTCAGCGGAGAGCTCCTAAGTGACACTATACTGTACTCCACCAAGCCGTTGTCTCTTCATGTGGGAGTTCTGCATAAGGAGAAGATCTCCTTTTACTTGTTGCCATGCTCCTCCTCGGCGATTCTGCTGGGTCTCCTGTGGCTGCGACTCTACTCTCCGTCTCTAGATTGAACGTCTGGGGAAGTAACTAGCTGGGGTCCCAACTGTTGGAGCCGTTGTCTGGTGGCACCCCGCCTGGCCCTGCGAACCGTTGCCCGGTTTACCAGCCGAATATCAAGAGTTTGCCGATGTCTTCTCGGAGAAGCAAGCGGAGACCCTTCCTCCCCATCGCCCATACGACTGCCCGATTGACCTGCTGCCGGGAACCAGTCCTCCCTGGGGTAGGGTCTATCCCTTGTCCGCACCCGAGACCCAAGCCATGTCGGAGTATATACGGGAGAATCTTTAGAAGGGTTTTATTCATAAATCTACCTCTCCCGCTGGTGCTGGATTCTTCTTCGTGGAAAAAAAAGAAGGCTCGTTGCGTCCCTGCATCGACTACCGGGAACTTAATAAGATCACGGTAAAGAACTGGTACCCTCTTCCCCTGATCACGAAACTCTTTGATCGCCTATGCGGGCGTGGATCTGCTCCAAGCTGGATTTGAGGGGGGCCTATAACCTGGTTCGTATCCGTAAGGGCGATGAATGGAAGATGGCCTTCAACACCAGGGACGGGCATTTCGAATACCTGGTCATGCCTTTCGGGCTGTGTACTGCTCCAGCTGTCTTCCAGGAGTTCGTGAATGACGTCTTCTGGGATCTCCTTTACTCCTGTGTCGTGGTCTACTTGGACGACATCCTGGTGTACTCACCCAATTTGGAGGCCCACCGTGTCCACGTTCTCCAGGTTCTGAGGAGCTTGCGAGCTAACCGCCTGTACGCCAAACTGGGTAAGTGTCTCTTTCACCAAACGAGCCTTCCATTCCTGGGCTACGTCATCTCGGACCAAGGCTTGCGGATGGATCCAGCGAAGTTGGCTCCTGTTTTGCAATGGCCACGTCCAGTTGGCCTTGGATTCTGCAATTACTATCGGCAGTTCCTTCCGCACTTCTCCACGCTGGTGGCTCTGATTGTAGCCCTTACCAAGAAAAACTACAACCCACGAGGTTTGCCACCGGAGGCTCAGGAAGCATTCATGAAGTTGAAAACTGCGCTTGCCTCCGCGTCAATCCAGTCGCGACCGGACCCCGCAAAGCCTTTCTCGCTAGAAGTGGACGCCTCTTCGGTTGGGGTTCGAGCAGTCCTCACGCAAAAGGGTCCTACTGGCAAAACAGTCACTTGTGGCTTCTACTCCAAGACGTTCACGCCGGCAGAAAGGAACTATACTATCGGGGATCGGGAATTATTGGCCATTAAACTAGCGATAGAAGAATGGCGTTACCTGCTGGAAGGCGCTCCCATCAGTATCTATTCTGATCATAAGAACCTTCAGTATCTCCAAACGGCCCAGCGTCTCAATGCACGCCAAGCCAGGTGGTTTCTTCTTCTCATGGTTTAAGTTCCAGATCCACTTTCACCCCGCGGTGGCCCCTGAGCACATACCCCCAGAGTGCCTGGTCTCCGCAGCTCCTGTTGACCTTCGGGATGTTCCACCTGGGAAAACCTATGTGTGCTCCACGCTCCGAAGGAAAATTTTGAAGTGGGGTCAGTGCTCTCTGGTGGCCGGACATCCTGGGGCTCGTAAGACATTTCTCCTGATCTCACGGTTCTACTGGTGGCCGGACCTCGCTAAGGATGTCAGGGAATTCGTCGAGTCCTGTATCACCTGTGCCCGCAACAAGACACCTCGTCACAAACCGGCTGGACTCTTGCATCCCCTGCCCATCCCTACCCAACCATGGTCTCAGATGGCGATGGACTTTATAACCGAATTTCCCCTCTCATCCGGTAACACCGTTATCTGGGTGGTCACAGATCGTTTTTCAAAAATAACGCATTTTGTCCCATTCCCAGGCTTACCTTCGACCCTGCGCCTGGCCGACTGGTTTTTTAACCACATTTTTCATTTGCACGGGTTTCCCCTGCAAATCGTCTCGGATCGAGGGGTCCAGTTCGTTTCTAGATTCTGGTGGGCCATTTCTTCTCAACTGCAGGTGAAGCTTGATTTCTACTCGGCTTACCACCCCAAGACAAATGGTCAGGTGGAGAGAGTCAACCAGTTCCTTGGGAATTACTTGCGCCACTTCGTCTCAGCTCGACAGGGTGACTGGTCCAACTTGTTTCTGCGCCGCTGAATTTTCTTATAATTCCCTGGATTCGGAGTCTGCAGGTACCTCTCCCTTCTACATCGTGTACGGCCTGCACCCACACCCACCACTCCTGCTGGCACTTCTGTCTGAGGTCCTGGCAGTGGATGCATTGGTCCAAGACACGAAGGCCATCTGGTCCCTGACCCGCCAATCTCTGCTCCGCGCTTCAGGGTGCACGAAGGCTCAAGCAGATAAAAGAAGAAGCCCTCCTACAGTTTTCTCCCTGGCTGACAAGGTGTGGCTGTCGGCCAAATATGTCCGCCTCAAGATCCCGAGTTGCAATCTGGGACCCCGCTTTGTGGGACCTTTCAAGATGCTTAAATGCATAAACCCAGTGGCATATAAACTCCGGCTCCCGCCTACCATGCGCATCCAGAACTCCTTTCATGTCTCTATATTAAAACCTTTTGTCCTGAATCGTTTCTCTCGGAAGGCAGTCCCCCCGTCGCCTGAGGCTGATGCCTCTAACATCTTTTTGGTCAAGGAGATCCTGGGTATGAGGAGGATTAGTGGGAAACGATATTTCCTCATTGATTGGAAGGGGTTCGGGCCCGAGGAAAGGTCTTGGGAGCTGGAGGAGAATATTCTGGACCATTAATTAATTCAGAGATTCCTCTGGGCTAGAAAGAAAGGGAGGCCAAAGGGGGGGTACTGTCATTGATGGCGCCGCAACCCGAGGGACAGGCCGCGGGCACATTCATCCTTCTGCCCACTCCCCTGCGCTGGGAGTGAGTGGCGCCGCGGTCTGTGCCTCGTACTGTGGGCGCATTCGCTCCCCATACTCACCCAACCATGCTTCTGTCTCCTCGCTCTCTAGTGCTGGCTAGTGTGCGCGGCCCCGCTGCCTAGGGCTTCTTCAAATTTAAAGGGCCAACGCGCCGGTAATTGGCCATTGCCAACCGCTGACCCTAAATAGGGTCTCCTCTCCCAGCAGCCCACTGCTGGATCTTTAGTGCCTTTTCAGCCTTTAGAGAAAGCGTTCCCTGTGCCTTGTCCGTGTTCTCCGTGTACTGTACCGTTCTGCTTCCGTCCCTCAACCACAAACCTCTGCCGCCTGTCCTGATCTACCGCCTGTAACCAACTATGTCTACGACTCATGATTCTGTACCACGCTCTACCTTGGCTGCCGCCGCAAGCAAGTCACGCCAGTGGTAGTGACTTGGTGGATTCCAGCCACAGCAAGTCTATCCTGCTTTGCGGCGGGCTCTGGTGAAAACCGGGAGATCTACTTAGACTCTGCTCCCTGGCGTGGCTTACACCATCGCTTGCGGTGAACCAGCGGATCCACTACCGCCAAGTGTGACAGCGCTGTACATTCAAAGTGGGGTTACATATGTAACATATGTCAAACAAGTACAATGATAACGATGAATGACTTACAATTGGCACAGAGGGAGAGAGGGCCCTGCCCGCGAGGGCTTAAAATCTACAATGAAGGAGGAAAGAGACAGAAGGTGAGGGGCAGACATGTTTGTGGTTAGCACAGTGACGGCAGGGTTATTGTAGGTTATAGGCAATCCTGAAGAGATGGGTTTTCAGGTTGCTTTTGAAGCTGGTGAAGGTGGAGGAGAGTCTGATGTGTTAGGACAGTGAGTTCCAGAGTGTGGGGGGACAAGAGCACAAGAGAAGTCTTGGAGATGGTTATCTGAGGAGCTGATAAGAGGAGAGCAGAGAAGAAGCTCCTGTGAGGAGCGGAGATTGCGTGAGGGGAGATATCTGGAGATTAAGGCAGAGATATGTGGAGGAGAGAGGTTATGGAGATCCTTATAGGTCAGTGTTAGTAACTTGAAATTAATTTACTGGGCAATGGGTAGCCAGTGAAGTGATTGGCAGAGGGGAGCGGAGGAGTAGTGAGAAGAGAGGTGGATAAGATGGGCAGCAGAGTTGAGGATGGTTTGAAGGGAAACAAGAGTGCTAGATGAGAGACCACAGAGAACGGTGTTGCAGAAGTCTAGGCGGGAGATGACAAGGGCATGGACCAGCATTTTTCTAGTGTCGAAGTTGAGTAATGTGCGGATGCGAGAGATATTTTTCAGGTGGAGGCAGCAGGCAGAGATATGGGCTTGAATGTGTGGTTTGAAAGACAGAGAGGAGTCGCAGATCCTCCCAAGGCAGCAGACTTGCGGAACAGTTGAGAGTGTAGAGCCGTTGACTGAGATAGAGAGATATCTGGGCCAGAGTTGTGTGTCGTCAGCATATAGGTGGTAAAGCTATGAGCTGACCCAGGCCAAGAGTGTAGAGAGAGAAGAGTAGTGGGCCCAGGACAGACCCCTGGAGGACACCAACAGAGAGTGGGTGGGGGAAGGAGGTGGTTCGAGAATGAGAGACGCTGAATGTGCGATCAGTGAAATATGAGGAGATCCAGGAAAGGGCCGAGTCTGTGATGCTGAGGGAGGAGAGGATTTGTAGTAGGAGGGACTGGTCGACCGTGTCAAAAGCAGAGGACAGGTCTAGAAGGAGAAGAACAGAGTAATGCCGTGAGGCTTTAGCAGTTGCTAGGTCATTGGTGACCTTGGTTAGGGTGGTTTCTGTAGAGTAGTGGAGACAAAAACCAGATGTTAGTGGGTCAGGCAACGAGTTGGAGGAGAGGTGGGAGGACAGTTGAAGATAGACCTGCTGCTCGAGGAGTTTGAAGGCAAAAGGGAGCAGTGAGACAGGGCGATAGTTGGACAGAGAGGAGGGGTCAAGAGATGTTTTTTTAAGGATGGGTGTGATAGAAGCCTATTTAACGGAGGAAGGGAAGATGCCAGAGGTTAATGATAGGTTGAAAAGGTGGGTGAGGGCTTGGATGATAACAGCACTAAGGTCTGGGATGAGGTGGGATGGCAGTGGGTCAAGAATAGAGGTAGTGAGTTTGGATTTGGACAGTAGAGAGGAAAGGTTATTGTGAGTAGCAGTGGGGAAGCAGGTTAATTGTTATTATTTGTTTCATTAGTTTTTGGATGGATTGACTAATTTGTTCTTTTATATAGTACTTTTGGATGTGTGGCTGCCTCCAACTTAGTTATGCACCCCCCACAATTGCCTTAGGTGCTTTTATTCAGTGTAGTTGGATCCTATTACCCAGAATGCATTGGCTGTTTGGCTCAAAATTAGGCGAGTCACTTAAATAGGTCTCATCTGATAAGAATACTTTGGCATGTTAGATAGGCATACACAATTTGATCAAACTATGCACTTAAAAACCTCAATATTATAGATATAGTCAAAGGCAGTAATTCAGTTTAAAATATTCAATAAATTCAATGTATGTGTTAGTATCCACTGAGGGCCTCATGTATGAAAACTGTCTAGGTCTATGAAATTCTTTGTTGCCCATAGCAACCAATTAGAGTTCCCCTTTCATTTCATATAGTGCTCTTAGAAAATTAAAGGGGAGCTCTGATTGATTGCTATGGGCAACTAAGAAAGTCTTAGAACTAGACAGTTTTCATACATGTCTCCCTGAATGTGGCTGTATCTTGTTGTGATTGTCTGCTTTTAAAGGAGTTTTCTCAATACGGTGATTCTTTCAAAATGTAGGGAAAGGTAAATTAAGACTTTTATATACATTGCTACTTTTAGCTTGCTTTGTTGAGATAAGAGAGATTATATCTCTTATTAGTACACCCAAGTTTCTCTTGGTCACTGATCATCTCTTTCTCCTCTCTCTTATCTAGTTAGTCTAGAAGTCTAGTTAGATTTCACTCCCTGCTGTGTGTAATCTCTAGGAACAACTTTGTTTGTTTACGATAAAAATACATTTTTTTTACTCCTTAGAGCTCTGTAGTCTTGTGTACTACAGATTTTACATGCCCTGCAGTCATTTCACTGTAATAGGCTTAGCTAGAAATAGCTGAGATGATATTCCAATCACTGCACCTAATAGCATCAAAAACTGGAAAAATAACTGTGTCAGAGAAGCTTACTTATGGTTTTGTCATTAGAAAAATACAAACCTATGGGCATGTTCATGAAAACTTTTCTATAATGTTATAGAATAATTAAGGACATTGATCCATATTGGCACCTTTGTCCATATATCAGTAAAAAAGGGCATTCCTCACCCAGGACCCTTTATGCGACAGAGTCCTAACAAGCAGCAGCTCTCACTCCAACAGACTCATGCCATTTATTTCTAACATGGAAGGTATTTTTTCTGATTGGTCACTGAAAGGGAAATGTTAAATTGGCCATTGCATTTTCTGGCAGAATCAGCTGCTTGGAGTCTCAAATTGATTTAGACAACTAAGGTTGTGTGGACAGAACCTAAGACGAATCTGGCTGTAAGTAAAGAGTAACTGTGTTAACATCTTTGAAATCATTTATAATAAATTACCCATGAAACTTTACAACAGTTTGTGAAAACTGTTGTCTATATACATTGCTATAACAGAATGAAGCGTAGAGCAGGCATAGCTGCAGGAAAACATACCACGTGGCTCTTATGTCTCTATGAATTATACTGATCACCAGATAGTCTGCATATTTCATAAATATTTCATATCACATCTTATTCGTTAATCACAATCTCTATGGTATCATATGATATAATGTAGTTGTAAGGTTAAAAATCACATCTCAAAGGAATGTTAAATGGCATTACTTGGCAATGCAAGGCACAATCTCTATTGTAAACATCGAGATTGTATCTTTAAGCTTAAATCAATCAAATCAATAGAAGCAGTCCAGTGGGAGCATTGTTCACAGTCCAGGGACAGGCCTTGCCCACCACGTCTGGTCTGAGTAAAGGCATGTCTTCATATCTCACACATCTGTTCTTAATATTGCATCTTCCTCCCCCATGCACTTTAGATAGACAATATATTTCTGGAAGTGTTTTCTTATAAATATTGCTTCACATTGGTATTTGGCCTGACAAACGCACTTTTCCAATAAGCCATGTTCTTCCGGGAGCAGCCAACCTGGACCTAATCACAGGGATCAGCTATAACTAACTGCACAGGGATCCCAACAGTACACTCTTAAATTTGTTTAGTCAAGTGTATCTATGTCTAAATACATATATGTATATATATATATATATATATATGTATGTATATATATATATATATATATATATATATATAGATATATACACATATATATATATATACATATATGTGACGGTCCGGTGGATCCGCTGGACCACCGCAAGCGGTGGTAGTTAAGCCACGCCAGGGAACGGAATCTAAGTAGCCCCCGGTTTTCACCAGAGCCCGCCGCAAAGCGGGATGGACTTGCTGCGGTGTGAGGCTACCAGGTCGTTACCCCTGACGTGACTTGCTTGCGGTGGCGGCCGGGGTACAGCGTGGTACAAAATCGTAATCCAAAGGCGTAGTCGGGGACAGGCAGAAGGTCAGGGCAGGCGGCAGAGGTTCGTGGTCAGAGACGGACAGACGGTCAGGGCAGGCGGCAAACAGGCAAGGTCAGGAAACGTAGCGGAATGGACTGGTACACGGATAAGCAATACGGACTCAAGAACACTCCAAACTCACTCTAAGCACACCAACAATCTGGCAACAGGTGCCGGGGGCGGATACATTATATAGGACCAGCGCCCGGCAATAAGCCAATTACCGGGACACTGGCCCTTTAAATCTAAACCAGCGGTCGCGCGCGCGCGCTAGGGGGCGCGCATGCGCACGACGGCCGGGACGGACAGGAGCGCCGTTCACCGGAGCGGGGCCAGGTAAGCGAGCCGGCGAGGGGACGAGGGTGGCCGCGGGTGACCGCGATGCCCGCGCCGCGGCCCTGGCAGGCAGGGAAACGGCCGCAGGGGCAGCGGCGCCCGTAGCCGCCATGACATATATATATATATATATATATATATATATATATATATACAGACGGTGGGAAAAAAAAAGTATTTAGTCAGCCACCGATATTGCAAGTTCTCCCACTTAAAAAGATGATAGAGGCCTGTTATTGACATCGTAGGTAGACCTAAACTATGAGAGGCAAAGTGGGAAAACGATTCCAGAAAATCACATTGTCTGATTTGTAAAGAATGTATTTGCAAATTTTGGTGGAAAATAAGTATTTGGTCACCTACAAACAAGCAAGATTTCTGTCTCTCACAGACCTGTAACTTCTTCTTTTAGACGCTCCTCTGTCCTCCACTCATTACCTGTTGTAATGTCACCTGTTTGAACTTGTTATCAGTATAAAAGACACCTGTCCACAACCTCAAACAGTCACACTCCAAACTCCACTATGGTGAAGACCAATGAGCTGTCGAAGGACACCAGAAACAAAATTGTAGCCCTGCACCAGGCTGCGAAGACTGAATCTGCAATAGGCAAGTAGCTTGGTGTGAAGAAATCAACTGTCGGAGCTAACCAGGGAGAAAAGCCGTCCTCCTTCGGCCGTGTACATGGCGCAATATATATATATATATATATATATATATATATATTATATATATATACATATATATATATATATATATATATATAATATATATATATATATATATATATAATATATATATATATATATATATATATATATATATATATATGAAGTCAGCTCACCATTGGTAGTTAGTGGGTTAAGCAGATTTCTAGATTTCTCAATGTTTTTCCAATGTATCTAGATAGATAGATATATGTGTGTATATGTATATTTGAAAAATGCTGACTTTAGTTCCAATAGTTGTATGAAAAATAGCTAGATTTCTATTGCAGCACCCATCTCAGAATCAATATAAGTATGCATCTTAGTAGCCAGACACACTGTACACAAATCTAAATAAATTGCAATAATTCAGCAAAAACACAGAAGCTTTAGCCTGTTGAAAAAACTATTAATTTTGGCCCCTTGCGTGTTTTTTTTTTTTTTTTAAACAATCCTTCTTATCCTGGATTTGGTACCACATTCTCTCCTGGCTTCACCCTGGCTCATTTGACCTCTCTACTTGTTTTTTGTTAAGCCGTGTTTTCCCCTGTCCTACCTTGTTCATTCTGTCTTTCCATCCATTGGCAATTGTTTTCCTACATCTCTCACCTGGGTCTTTTGTGGCCAAGTCCATCCTGACTTGAGCCAGGCTCTGCCTCCCAGAAGGTGTCTGGTTTCAGATAGCAGTTTTAAAGTAGGCTTTGTTTGTGTTACCTATTTGTGCCTGTTTGGGGAATTGCTTGACTGGCATCTCCGTTCTGGGAAGTTGCTTGGCAATTTAATAACATACTGTTAAGGGTACGCTGCCCCTTTAAGACTCTTTCTTGCCTGTTGTCTAGACGGGCTGAAGTTGGAGCAGAACTTATATCAGTTCTCACCTGTTTCAAATCAATGGCTGAGGTGTGGTATTTAAAGGGGTCTTATCGTTTGAGCTGTTCGTGCTGTTCAGCTAATTTTCTCAGATTGAGTTTGAAATCCAGGGGCGTGTCTCTCCTGTCAGCAGGCGTGTCTCTCCTCCCAGGAGGCGTGTCTGTCCTCACTGAAGAACTGTGACATCATCATTTTGTTTGAAGCAGGGGATGCAGAAGGTTGTCTGGATATAACAGCTCTGTAGCCTCCTGCCTGCTTATGTCTGCAGCCTTGAGGCTCCAAACTCCAGCAAGCACCTGTCATATGTCTTAGTTTACACACAACTGAAAGCCAGCAGCTGTTACTTCTAGTGGTGTTCATCCAAATTGTACTGACAACAGGCAGAGATCTTTACTCAACTACAAATGTCAGCTTCAAGTAAAGATCTCTGCTTGCTGTCAATGACATGTGAGTGAAAACAATGGGGGGAGAAGCAAATCAGCTTTGAGAGAAGGCCCTGCTCAGCTTGTAACTAACTTGGGCTGGTGGTGCAGAGGTAGAGCAGTGGTAGACTATTGCTTTTACAACGAAGGGGTTTGGAGTTCTAGTCCCTCACAGGGTATATTTTTTTCCCCCCTAAATTCTACACATATGTAGAGAGACCTAAAATATATATGTCAATCTCTATAATGATATATATACACATACATAGCTCCCCTATATCATGTCTCATCCCCCAGAATATATGCATTGTATCACATATGTTGGAAGTGCTTGGTGTGACTGCAAGGATAGGACACTATATAGGGGAGCTTTGTGTGTGTATATGAATAAAATTATAGATGTCTACACATATATTTTCATATCTTTACATATGTACAATTTATAAAAGAAAAAAAACAAAAAACTACTGATGGGGTTTGAACTCCTAACCTCTGTCTTGCAGACCTAATCAGCTAAGCACTGCACTACACAAGCAGCTTATACAGACACTGTGTTGAATCCTTATGTTATACACTACAGGTGATGACGTCATAAGGAGGCGGGGCTTGCATTCGATCTGAGGAACAGAACGCCTTCTTTTCCAAGTAGCAGCTTATGGGCTGGATCTGTGAGGAGGTGTAATAACCTCTTGGCAAAAGCCCCTTAAACAGCCAGTAATTGCCCAGAACATTGACCCTAAAGCTGGGAGATGAGTATAGAGCCAGCAGACCTTGGTTTCACTATCGATTTTAACAGCTCAGAGGGGAGTAAACACAGAGTGTGCAGGCAGCCAATCACAGCGCAGGGGGCGTGGCCGGGCCGGTTCCTGTCTAGGGGCGTATCCCAACAGGCTGAATGAAATGTCAGCCAGCCAATCAAGGTGCAGGGGGCGTGTCTAGGGTGCGAGAATCGACCAGGGGGTGTTCTGACCAGCAACAGCAGAAATAGACGACAGATTTAAAGAGAAGCTCATATCTGCTAAACCAAGTGACAGAGGTAATGCAATCCAATTACAAAAGTGCTTATTTTTACTGTCCCCATAATCTGAGACATGATCTTTGTAACGATAAAACCCCTTTAAACCAAGTATTCTGTGTCTTTTCACCTGTAATGGATAGACCACTAGGCTATGTTATGGAGCTGCCAAGCAACTTCTCAGAATGGAATTGTCAGACAAGAAATTCCCCAAACAGGCACAAAAATTAAACAAACAAAACAAGCCTTAAAAGGGGGGGCGTTGTACCCTTGCATGGCTTTAAAAAAAAAGTGACATAATTGTTATAAACGAGGACAAATATTAAAACAATCTGTTTTTATTTACATATTACTTTATTAATACATGGAGTGGACTTTTTGTATACATTGAGTATACATTGTGTCAAAAGCCCACACACATTTTTTGTAATTATTTTAAAGATGTGAGAGCCACATAAAGTTGTAATTCATGATGCCTATGATTTGCTGATTGCATTAGATAACAATGGGACAATGCCTTCTATGTGTTATTTTACAAAGATGAAATACAATCCAGTAGTTTATATAACTTTAGGTTAAGAAACATAAATGTTTAAATGCAAAAAAAAACAAAATTTGCAGCCAGGATTTTTTTACTTAAAAAGGGGTTTTGTTCATTTCATTAAATGGTCTTCGAAAAGGGGACAGTGAAAAAAGAAATTTTTGAAATTGGATGTTTTTTGGGAAAGCTGTCTTGTTTCACTCTCCCTTTCTTCTTTTTTTGTGTAAACACTGTTCCCCAGTGGGCGGTGGGATCCCCTCCTTTTGCATTTGATTGGTTTGCTGGGCTCTACAAAATTTACTTTTTTTGGGGACCCGGTGTTTTTCACGGGAGCGGCTTCCTGCCTCTTCATCAGATAGGGGCCTGAAACCCAATTTCACTCTATATAGCCCCAGCTCCTATTGACACTAAGCTGCTTCTATAAATCGAAAAAAAAAAAAGGGGCCCTGGGGGCCTGTGTAAAATAGAAGGAGACGGTCTAGCTCTGGGGGATTCATAAAAGACGGGATTCAACTGTAACAAACCCCCAGCTGTGAGGGGAGAAAGAGATCAGTGCTCTGAGTTCATAGAAACTGCTGACTGAATCAGGGTGTGGTATGAAACAGCTTTACAAAATAAGATGAAAAAAAGAGGGGAATGACACGTGACATGTGGACTCAGACAGAAAGGGGGGGGGGGGGGGGATGGGGGGTGGGGGGGGGAGAGCATCAGAGGGGGGGGAGTTTTAACCCCTTTGGAAGGGGGGGGAGATTTTTACCCCTTTTTAAATAGAAAAAAAGGGGAAAAGAACCGGGAAAAAAAGAAAGGGGTTCAAAACTTTAAAAATTGCGAAAAAATTGGCCCCCCTTTTTTTTCCGAAAATTTTCTTTTTTAAAAAAGAGGGGGTTTAAAAAAAAAATGCCCTTAATATTTCCTCAGGGTTGGCAAATTTGGGTTTTTGGGGCGTTACACGGCATTTTTCGACGAGGTTTTGGACGGGGGTTTTTCGGAGCATTTTTCCCCCCCCCAAAACTATCCAAAAAGCTTCCAAAAACGCCCCCCCCGTTCTTTTTTTGAACCTATTAAAACCTCGTTTTAAATTAAACAGATAGTTTTTAAACCCTTTAACAAAAAAAAAGGTTCTTTTAACTTTAAAAAAAGGCGTGTTGTGGCGCGGTTTTTTTTGGCACGGTTTTTTTGCGCGGGGGTTTTCGCCGGGGGGTTTTTGTCGGGGTATTTTATTTTTATGGGTGAAAAAACCTCTGAAAACCCGATGCAAACCTGATAAAAAACCTGATAAAGCCTCGTCAAAAAACCCCCGTCTGAAGAAGGTGTTTCGGGAGGTTTTGATGTGGTTTGGGGAAAGGGGGAAAGTTCCGAAAACCTATCCCAAAACCCCATCCAAAACTCCGGGGAACTTTTCCCTTATGATTACAGGGGAGATATTGTGGGGCTTCCATTAATTTTTTTTTTGTTTGTGCTTTATGCCCTAATTTGGAGTGGTTTTGCTCAAAATTTTTCTTTGGATTAATTGTTAAGTAACAAAACTGATTTTAGGGTTGGACCCAAAGGGCCCCGGGTTTTCAGGCTTTAAGCCTTATTGGGGATTTTGGGTTTCGCCCCAATTACGGCTTGGGAAGGGGCGGGGGGGGGCGGGGGCTTGGGGGGGGGGTTTTTAGCCGTATTTCGAAAAGTTTGGCTGCAAATTTGTGCCCCAAAAAAACCAGTCAAAAACGGCCCTAAGAAACAAGGGTTTTTTTTGTATGAGTAAGTACTATACTGGTAAATTTGGGAAATGTGTGGATTTGTTCCGGTTGCCAAGGGTAAAGAAGCTCACTCTTCTTGGTTATTTTATTCAAAATTTTTTTTTCTGAAAAGACTCCCCAAATCAGTTTTTATTGAATAAAGAACTGTGGTATTTGGAAATTTCGGGCTGATCATAATGGGTTAAGGGGAAAATCCCCCCCAATTCTTTAACCCCGCTCAATCACAGCTTTATTCAGCTTCCTTCTTACTGCACAATTACAGTGAAACAGAACTGCCATTCCAATGAACATGGGAGTCCCAGCAGTGGGACTCCCTGGTGATCAGACATTATATTATATTACATATCCTGTGAATTTGTTAAACCATTTTCCCCTTTTTTTCTTTTATGGTCCTATGTGTTCATGATTTGTGTCAAATCGCTTGTTCTCGGATTGCAAATGATACAATAAGATATCAATGATGGCTGACAATTGTTTCAAAAGGATTTCTACAGAAAAATGATTTACCATATTGGTATCGATAGCCTTAGCCTTACTTTCCTTTTTAGATCTTTTCATATTTTGCTCAATCTTTACCTGTGCCTTTATGAGCTGAATTAAGATTTAAGCTTTACTTAACTGTTGAACTTCATTTAAAAGAACTGACTTGCTGAATCCCAAAGTAACCTACTCATTTTTGCAATGTCTCATCTCAGCGAAGGACAAGCTTGTTTATTGTAATACCAACTTATTCTGTAAAGAAACTTAGAAAATAACAAAAATAAAAAAACAAGGAAATTCAACTGATAATAAGACAAAAGAACAGGGTTATGCTCACTAAAGCTTACAAAGCAAAGAACTAGTTTCACAAGAGGAAGTGAGGGGTGTTGTGCAGTATATAAATTTTTGTAGAGAAGCACATATGTACAATGAAAAAGAAGTTCGCACGAAGCATTCCTTAGCCAAAGGTTCTCAAGAGGTTTGTTTGGGCCGGAAAATTTGGCTGTTTGGACAGTGGACTGTAATTGTACCTGTAATAAAATTATATAACAAAAGCATCTTTTAAAGTTTGTCTTTATAGTAAGGATCAAACTAAAAATTGAGCAAACACCACTTCTTGCACTGATGTTTAAACGGTTATTGAATTTTTTTTCTGCTTTTTTCCCAAAACCCCAAATATAAAAATTGTGGTTTTCTAATCTATTTACTGTGGTGAAACGAACTTTTCGCTAGAAGGCATCTAAACAGGCTTGTCCGAATTGAAAGTATTATTCTTTACCTTATATTTATTTTAAAACTTTGCAATTGTTTTTTTTCAAAATATATTTTTAAAACGTAGAATATAAAGTATAAAAAATTTGTTTCACACGGCGTTTTGGGATACGTTTTTGAATCTGTGTTGGAACCCAAAAATCGCATCCCAAAACGCCGCGTCGATCAGATCCTAAACGGGTCCAACACATATCCAACACGCAGCTGCAGGTATGAATGCATGTTGGATGCAGCAGGATCGCACCCTATCATTTTAAATAGGGTTCCTGCTGCGTCTTTCGGACGAAGGATTGACATGTCAATTCTTGGAACAGATCTGAAAGACAGATCCGAAAGACGCAACGAGACACGCATCAGTGATCACTCATGTGTGTTTCATATTAAAGTAGTAAATCACATTGCT
Source organism: Phyllomedusa bahiana (assembly GCA_025379985.1). NCBI lineage: Eukaryota > Metazoa > Chordata > Amphibia > Anura > Hylidae > Phyllomedusa > Phyllomedusa bahiana. The sequence goes on along the minus strand of JAODAL010019858.1, from coordinate 39,602 downwards.
ATTTGTTAGCTGTGTGTTTGGATCCATCTGTCGGACCTCAAGTGGACCCAAACACGCAGCAAAAAGCGTATGTAAACACGCACAAAGTAAACCGCTGTGGTTATGCAATTTTCAGTTTTTACAACACCACTTACTTAGTTACCCACTAATCTATCTCAAATGCTTCTAGTCCCTTGAAACAAGTGAGTGATAGCCAAGAAGATAATATGTAGTACCTGATAACCTATTGATGTAGCATCTAATGTTTGCTGGTATAGTACGATAGTACCAACTATTAAGGATCCATTACTAAAGAAAAGAATACGTTTTGGGCCACGACCTTACATTACCAAATACCTCTATCAGCTTGAAGTCATGGACTACTGCCCATACATTTTACTGATAAAAGTTTCCAAAAAAACTTTGTGGCCCATCTCCCACTTGCTTTAGTCCACCTAGAGGTCCCACAATGCTGCAAGGAAAATGTTCAATGGAATGATGAAACAAAATGGGAATTTTTTTTAGCACAAATGCACAATGCTTTGTTTCCAGGAAAACAAAAAAAAAACAAAAACACTGCATCTCAAAACCTTGTCCCAAATGTGAAGCATTATGGAGGAAGCATCATGGCTTGCAGTTGCTTTGCTGCCTGAAGGTCTGGACTCTTGCAATCATTGAAGGAACAATGAATTTAAAGGTGTATTAAAATATTTTACAGGAGAAAGAAAGGGCAGCAGTCCATGACCTCAAGCTGAAGAGATTTTGGGTGATGCAACAAAACAATGACAGAAAGCACACACGTAAATCAAGTGAACAATGGCTGAGAAAGAAGAAGATTTGTGTTTTGGAATAGCCAAGTAAGACTCCTGACCTTAGACCTATCAAGATGCTGTGGCATGACCTGAAGAGCTTCTGATATTGGTTCATGAAAGTAAATTTGGTCATTTGTCAAATAAATATGAAATAGGCAGAAATGTTGTGACCACTTTAATTACTGGGGCATCATTGTATTAGAAGACTTCCTCACACAACCCTGAAAGCAATTTCATATATCAAGAAAAAAGTTCTCATCACTTATCATAAAACATTTTAGATACACTATTACTTTTTACCAATGAGTTGAGCAGCAGGAATGACACGCTATGTATCTAAATTGACACCTGTGGCATTTGCTCATTTACAATACAATTATGTTAGACTATTTTGAGCATTTAATGGAAAAATTTTAAAATGTCAATTGAGATGAAAATGAAATCCATTCATGTTACGGAAAATTCATTTTTCATAAAAGCATAAAATCTGAAACAGAAAAGAAAAGAAAAAAGCATTTAAATGTTCCTGACCAAAACAACAGTAAAAGTGCCAAAGGGGCTTTTAAACAGCTAGGAGCGTGCTAATTGGATAGGATTCTTTTTTATATGCTAACCTTTGCACAGCTGTGTTTATAACATTGCCTGCAAATTTTAAGATGCATTACTTAAGATATACTTTCTGTGGTAATTCTGGTTTTGGGAGGCTGTAGTTCGAAAGAAGGGCTTTTGTTTTGTGTATTGGCAACATCAATTACACTACTTCATGATGGCATTAACCCGTTCAGGAGAACAAAAGGTGATATTTAATTAAACAAAGTATGAATTATTGAATTAGGATTTGTGTCACTAAGAGGGCAATAAAGGGAACGCTTTGTATGAGGTGTCACTTCTTTTGTCCTCGTTGTAAATGAGACAGGAGCAAAAAGTTACAAAGTTTATGTTAAAGAAAAAAGCACAAAATATAGTTTTCTCAACAATGCTAAAAAAATAGAAAAATAAGTAACACATTCTGTTAAATATTTTGAAAGATGATTAAAAGAAAACACTGGTATAGAAACAGGTCCCAGCTTTTGAACATGATACAAGTTACATTGAGGAGTTCGTCTTTTTGGCATGCAATGAGTTACTGTTTAAAGGTTGCCAGACAATAACTAGCAGCACACATATAATATGATATTGAGATTTCACTGATGTAGGCAGCTTAGCAGTAAAGAAAACAGCACGGCTCCTATTTCCATGTAAAAAGAGCAATCTGTGCTAGCCACCTTTTAGTTAACTTTTGTTTTATTAAATTGGGTCCTTCCTATGGAGAACCGCACTGATATATAATCTTGGAGGTCCTAGGATTTTGTGGTGTTATGGTTTAAGAATTTTGTAAATGGATATTAAAAAATGGCTGACAGCCAACTTCCACAGTGCCAGGCTCAGGCGTGTGCGGATTTATTTATTACTGGTTCCTTGAAAGTGAGAGCTTTTCTTTATACATAAGATAAATATATGATCATTCTTTTTAAATGAATCAAATATGTACGTCACAAATTCTGAAGATTGATGTAAAATATTGTCTGAAGGACCACAGGTAGAAAATGCAAATATCATGATTGTAGTGTCAACCAGGGATCCTAGTACTGAATGTTCTAATCACCTAAAGGGGTATGTCCATTGCAGAACTGGGACTGGCAGTTTGCTTCTTGACTGTAGGTGGCATAAGAGCACCAGGAGTAAGTGCGGATTAGATAAAGACCTGAGAAAGTGCATGAGTGGAGTTCGTAGGGAGAATGCCAGAGAACAGACCATTAAGAGAGTTGTAAACAGCAGACATAAAGAAATGGTAGGTGTTCAATGCCTATGTGCAGATCAACACCGTGACCGGGTGTTGTGTACATCAAGGATGAGACACCATGTGCATGGAGAAGGAAACTAGTGTCCCACAGACATGCTGCTGAAGACTGAGCCACAGGCCCCATCGCCATCACCACCATGCAGTCCCTAAGAGGAATAGAAGACTGATTGACTCAGTGACCTAAACCACTCTAAGGCAAATATCTCTGCTGAACAGTAATAAACACATGGTTGTGTTGTGACACCTGATTGCCATGGTTATTACACCATCTCCCGACCTCCAGGGTTGCAACCAGCTCTACGCCAGCTGCAGAGAATGAAGAGGTGCCTGCATTTGTGTGGCTCTATCTGTTCTCTTTTGTGGGAGTTCTGAATAAAATTAGCTTAGAGAGCTGTGCAGGTATGTAAGGAATCGGCTGTAACCTAGAAGTTAGGAGATGAGGTTAACTCTTTAATGTGGATCTTGAACTAACAGGAGAAGTAAAATTTATATTGTTATATTTTAAAAGTGTAATAGTTTTATAAAAGTGTAAGTAATTTTAATGCACAAGATAGGGGCATATATTCACATTTTGTAGATTTGCCCCATCCCTAATACTGACCCTAACATCAAACCTCACTGATAACTCACTATAACTGAAAAATATCCCAAGCAATGTCAATACAACAATACAAACAAGAGGACTCTAGGACCAAGAAATAATCGAGGCAGAGCTCAGCAATAAGCAACAATAAAAATAGATAGAACCCACCAGAAATAAAGGACAGACAAGAAACTTCTCAAGGTAAAACCAGATTGAACCAAGTATACTAACAGCAAGGCTCTAGAAAACTAGACGTTAGGACACTAACAGATTTCCAGATACATTATGTCAGAACAGACTGTACACTCTGAGCTGGACTTGGCTGTGGGGGACTCCTAAGTATTTATCCTGACGTGGCCAACAAGGTACAAAAGGAGCAGGCAGACTTGTTGTCGGGTCACAGCTCAGAGAACTTTACAGAGAGGCTAGCAATTAACCACTCCTCTCCAAATGAGCTCAGGCTGTGCGGTCTGGTCATCTGTCTTGCCATAAAAATAGTTTGAGGCTCTTGCATAGCAATGACTGATTTTATGACAGCTTGACGTACTTTGTATGAAAATGTTTTGTTTGTATGCATGCAGAAGATCAAAGATTTGACTTGCTGCTGTGATAAAATAACTATCCTAGCCAAAGCAGAGTGACTTGTTGATACCCCTTGGCACAGGCACCTGTAGCATATGCCCTCCCTGTGTCCCATCACCACTATGTCAGCATATACACAATCATGAATGCCTGGGAGGAAGAAATAAGCCAGTAATATTAAAAGAGGCCTTGTTAAAGCCGTTGACCAGCAGGAACCGTCCTCTCTCTGGGATGCCTTGTATTCACTGTATTGTCCCAAGATAAGAAAATTAAGATAACTGTGGAAGGTGGGTGCCATGGACTGTTATCAGTTTGTGAATTAAAAAAATCAAATTTTTTACTTACGGTAGCTTCTTAATTTTAATTTTTTTCTTTACTTTTCTCAAACTCTTCCTTTACAGACAAATAAAAATATTTCTGCAAAACTAAAATGTGAATAATCTATAATGGTATGATAATAATAATAATAATAATAATAATAATATAATAATAATAATAATCTTTATTTATATAGCGCCAACATATTCCGCAGCACTTTACAATTTGGAGGGTAAACGTACAGACATTACACATTAAAAGTGCTTACAGATGAGACACAAGGTGTGAGGGCCCTGCTCGCAAGAGCTTACAATCTATTAGGGTGTACGGGAGAGACGAAGGGCAAGAAGTGCTAGATTTACAATGGTCCAGCCATTAGACATAAATATGGTGATGTTTTACATATAATACGGATGAACCTGCCACCCACTATATACATCTCTATACAGTTAAGTGCCGAAAATGAGATGAGTGCGCTAGGGAGTGTGGGGGGAGGAGGGGGTGTTAGCATTAGGGATGCTGGTAGGCCAGAGTGAGAAGATGTATTCTCAGAGCCCTTTTAAAGCTATGAGAGTTCTGAGTGTGCCTGATCGCCCGCGGTAGCATGTTCCAGAGAACTGGTGCCGCACGTGTGAAGTCTTGGAGACGGGCATGAGAGGTTCGGATGATTGATGAGTGTAACCTGATATCATCAGCAGAGCGGAGAGAGCGGGTAGGGTGGTAGACAGAGATGAGGGAGGAGATGTAGGGAGGAGCAGTGTTGTGGAGAGCTTTATGAGTGAGAGTGATGAGTTTATGTTGTATCCTGTACTGGATAGGCAACCAGTGCAGTGACTGATACAGGGTAGAGGCATCAGTATAGCGGCTGGAAAGAAAGACAAGCCTGGCTGCTGCATTCAGGACAGACTGGAGAGGGGAGAGTTTGCACAGAGGGAGACCGATAAGCAAGGAGTTACAGTAGTCGAGACGAGAATGAATAAGAGCAACAATGAGAGTTTGAGTTGTTTCCACAGTGAGAAAAGGACAGATTCTGGAGATGTTCTTGAGGTGCAGGTGACAGGAGCGGGCAAGGGATTGGATATATGGGACGAAAGACAGATCGGAATCTAGTATAACCCCAAGACAGCGGGCCTGCTGCCTAGGAGTTATGGTGGTGCCACACACTGAGACAGAAAGGGCAGGGTAAGGTCTGTTAGTAGATGGTGGGATGACTAGAAGTTCAGTTTTAGTGAGGTTTAGTTTAAGATACAGGGAGGACATGATGTCAGAGACAGCAGACAGGCAGTCCCTGGTGTTTTTGTAGCAGAGCAGGAGTGATGTCTCGGGAGGAGGTGTATAATTGGGTGTCATCAGCGTAGAGATGGTACAGAAGCCAAATCTGCTGATCGTTTGTCCAATGGGGGCTGTATAGATTGAGAAGAGGAGAGGACCAAGAACGGATCCCTGAGGAACCCCGACAGCAAGAGGAAGAGGAGAGGAGGTAGAACCTGCAAATGAGACACTGAAGGAGCGGTTAGAAAGGTAAGATGAGAACCAAGAGAGAGCGGTGTCCTGGAGGCCAATGGTGCTGAGCATGCTGAGGAGAAGTTGGTGATCAACAGTGTCAAACGCTGCAGAGAGATCCAGAAGAAGCAACAATGAGTAGTTACCCTGCGATTTTGCTGTTAGGAGATCATTGGAGACTTTAGTTAGAGCAGTTTCCGTGGAGTGTAGGGTGCGGAAACCTGATTGCAGAGGGTCAAGAAGAGAGTTAGCGGAGAGATAGCGGATTAGGCGAGAGTAGACCAAGCGTTCCAGGAGTTTGGAGATGAAGGGCAGGTTAGAGACTGGTCAGTAGTTATCAGCGCAGGATGGGTCCAGAGTGGGCTTTTTCAGTAAGGGGGTTATAATAGCATGTTTAAAGGAAGATGGGAAGATCCCAGAGGAGAGAGAGAGGTTACAGATTGCAGTTATGTGAGAGATGATAGCTGGAGAAATAGACTGGACAAGGTGGGAGGGAATGGGGTCACTAGAGCAGGTGGTGGGTGCGCAGACAGCAGAAGCCTGGACACTTTTTTCTTCTGTCATTGGGTCAAGAGCTGAGAGTAGGCTGGGGATGTGCGGGGAGGGACCAGATGGCTGCTGCTTGGGGTGTGAGATGAGATGTTTTGCCGGATTTTGTCAATTTTCTCTTTGAAGTGAGTGGCCAGGTCTTCAGCACAGAGGTCAGAGACCGGGGCCTGAGCTTTAGGCCTAAGAAGGGAGTGGATGGTGTCAAACAGGCGTTTAGGGTTGTTGTGTAAGGTTGCGATGAGGGAGGTGAAATATTTTTGTTTGGCACTGTGAAGGGCAGTTTGATAAGTCCTGAGCATAAATTTGTGTGAAGAAAGTCTGCAGGTAGCTTCGACTTCCTCCACAGACGCTCCGCACATCTGGAACATCGCTGCAGATGGCGAGTCTGAGGCGTGTGCCATGGCTGTGGGTGTCTGACTCTGGTGGTGTGGTGTGTGAGCGGTGCCAATGTGTCCAGGGTGGTGGAAAGAGTTTCATTATATTGTTTGGACGCCAGGTCAGGGCAGGAGAGGGAGGAGATTGGGGGCAGTGAGGACTGTATGGTGTCTGTGAATTCCTGAGCGTTCATGGAGCGGATATTTCTGAATGGGAGACGGGCAGGTGTGTCCAGAGATGGGTGAGAATTAGTAATAGTGAAGGAAATAAGATTGTGATCAGAGAGAGTGTAAGGAGAATTATTAAAGTTAGAGATTGAGGAACGGTTACAGAAAACCAGATCCAGAGAGTTTCCATCCTTGTGGGTGGGAGAGTTAGTAAACTGCAAGAGGCCAAGATAAGAGGTTAGTGAAAGGATCTGAGAGGCAGAGGGAGACATGGGGTCATCAATAGGGATGTTAAAGTCACCCATGATGAGAGTGGGTATTTCAGTAGAAAGGAAGTGAGGGAGCCAGGCAGTAAAATGATCCAGAAACTGGCAGGGTGAGCCGGGAGGTCTGTACACAACCGCGACTCAGAGGGAAAATGGCTGAAAGAGTCTGAGGGTGTGGCCCTCAAAGGAGGGAAAAGTGAGTGAGGGTGCAGGAGGAAGGACTGTAAGTGCAGTGTGGAGAGAGAAGTATGCCAACTCCTCCACCCGGCCTGTTCTCAGGTCTGAGGGTGTGGGTGAAGTGTAGGCTGCCATAGGTGAGAGCGGCAAGGGAAGTGGTGTCAGATGGCTGGAGCCATGTTTCTGTGAGGGCTAGCAGGTTGAGGGAGTTGGAGAGAAACAGGTCATGAACAGGGACTGGAAAAGATGTACAGCGAATATCAATTAGGTTAGCAGGGTTTCTATGGGAGGAGGAGGTGGGATGAGCAGTAATGGAGGGTGGGCCGGGGTTAGGAGAAATGTCACCTGCAGCAAGAAGCAGGAGAAAGAAAAGATACAGCAGATGGTTCAGTGATGAGTATGAGCGGCGTTTGTGCAGCAATATGTGAGCAGGTGGTTTGTGGTATTTGAAAAGGGAAAGGAGAGTGTGTGATGAACACATGGGTGAGGGAAGGAGCGAGGCGCTGATGTGGATAAGATTCTCTGGGGCAATAACTGGGTGGTAAGCCAGGAGGTAGATGGCTGCAAGATAGACAGCAATACTGAGCATGGTGAATATTTTTTTTTTTTTTTGAGAAGCCTAGATACTTACAAGAAAAGGCGTTCCTCCTAGCCCCCTTCGGCCCACTTCCGGTCTAATTTCGGTTTTATTTCAGATACCTTGATTCAGCTCTATCAATCACTTTCATATCTGGTTCACTTACAGATATGGTTCACTACTCTACATGGCTATACTGACCCAAATGGTCAGACTTCTTGTGTTCAGTAATCTCCTGCTAATATGGTCAAAATAAATAAATACAGGATAAAGAATCAATAATCCTTACAAAATGTATACTCTAGAAATGATGAAGATTACATTTAATACATTGCACATTAGAAAAACACATAGCTCTGGCTCTCTTCTTTTTAATCCTCTACACTCCATCCAACTATAGCACTCACTTTGAATTAAGTTTCTTTATTTAGTAAAGATCATGACGAGAGGAATGGAAATTTTGATTACTAAACACGCTTTCTCAAGGTCTCAATACTAACACCATTCTACCCCTCTTAAAGGGAATGTGTCATCAAAAATGACTTATTGTTTAACTCACATTTTTATGTTAACCACTTTTTTTAGGAATTTTTGATTATTTTTTTATTTTATTTTCCCTATCACTTTCAGTTTTTTTTAATAATTCTTAAGTCCTGCAGTTTTCACTTTGGCCACTAAGCCTAATAATCGTCTGACACTTCCTGTTCTGTTTAGAGAGCTTTTCAGCAGCGTGTTCATTATCAGTAAAACCAGGGTCAAACTGAAAGGAGACATCAGTGTGTATAGATAACACAGGATCCACCAGTCACAAGAGAAGATGGTTACAGCTCCCCCTCTCCCCTCCCTTCACAGCGAAAACTCTCCTATAGAAGTCTATGGGACAAAATCTGTCTTAAGAATCCTATGTGCATGAAGCTGCTGTAAAGTATCTCTCTGACTGCTGTTAAAGCAGTGCAAGCAATAATGTCTTCCCACAATCATATATAGATGGCCGAATAGAGAAATCTACAATCAGGAAATAAAAACGATTGAGAGGAAAATAATATTGATCAGGGTCTTGATTTAATAAGGAAAAAAAAATTGGCGACAGATTCTCTTTAAATACCCAGCATGACTTTAATATTTCTTACTTAAAGGGAAAAGCTATCCAGGGATAGATTAAAAAAAAAGAAAAAGAAAAATACTGCTGTCAAAAGGAAGCAGGTTTCTTTGACAAGGTAGGAAGGTTTACTCCAAATAATTCTATAGATGATGATTAATAATAATAAATTTCAGGATTAACATAATTTTTTAAATGCACTAAATAAGACCATTTAGGGCAGAGGTCCCCAACTCCAGTCCTTAAAGGCCCACCAACAGGTCATGTTCTCTGTCTTCCCCTAGCATTGAACAGGAGATTTAATTATTGTCAGTACATTCTGTGGGAGATCCTGAAACCATGATCTGTTGTTGGGCCTTGAGGACTGGAGTTGGGGAACTCTGATTTAGGTGATCGATTTGAATTGGGATTTAAACAGTTCTCCTATTATGGCATCTACAGTGCCTTATCTTGAATGACAGCAAGTGGGGCATTCTAGGAACCTGTAAGTCCCAACAGATCCCACTTTCAGATAAAGGAATGTGTGTGTATATGTATGTAAGTGTGTGCATATATATGTATCTGTATGTGAGTGTATACCTTGTAGTCGTTCCCCTCTCCTGGCCCAAGAGACATGAATCATGTGTGTGAAGTCATCTCAGTTTATTGAAGATACTGGGGGTCTGCACAAACCTCCAGGGTACCGGAGCTGTTTCTTGGGTTAGTTGGGGCTCACGATCACCTGCAATGCTCTTCCCTCATTACTTGCACTCAGCACCTAGGACAATCAACCGTCCTGCCCACCCCAGAAATGGCCCGGGTGAAATGTATACTTCAAATAGTATCTTACTAGCCACTGACTTACAGACTAAAAGGCTCAGAACATGTGGAAGAAGATGCAGAGAAAGATTATAATAGAAAGGAAAATAAACTGCTTATTTTATATGTTACATAATTTTAAGTTAAACTAATTTAATCTTAGAATGTAATAATAATCTTTAGACATTACACATTAAAAATACTTACAGATGAGACACAAGGTGTGAGGGCCATGCTCGTGAGAGCTTACAATCTATTAGGGTGTATGGGTGAAACAAACAGAGAGAAGTACCAAGTTTACAATGCTCAAGCCATGTTTCATAAATAGGGGGTGGTTTACATGAAAAATGGATGAACCTGCCACCCTGACAGTACATCTATATACAGATAAGCGCCTGTGAGTGCCCTAGTGAAGGGAGTGACAGATGTGTGTGAAAGCAGTTAGGGATCTTGGTAGGCCACACTGAGAAGATGTGTTCTCAAGGCCCTCTTAAAACAATGAGGGTTGTGAATGTGCCTGATCGCCCGCGGTAGCATTTTCCAGAGAACTGGTGCCGTACGTGTGAAATCTTGGAGACGGGCATGGATGGTTTGGAGGATTGCTGAGTGTAACCTGATATCAGCAGCAGAGTGGAGAGAGCGGGTCAGGTTTGGTAAGACAGAGACGAGGGAGGTGATGTAGGGGGGTGCAGCGCTGTGGAGAGCTTTATGGGCAAGAGTGATGAGTTTATACTGTATCCTGTACTGAATGGGAAACCAGTGCATTGACTGACACAAGGTAGAGGCATCAGTATAGTGGCTGGAAAGAAAGAGGAGCCTGGCTGCTGCATTCAGGACAGGTTGAAGAGGGGAGAGTTTGCACAGAGGGAGACCAATTAGCAAGGAGTTACAGTAGTCAAGACGAGAAATAATAAGGGCCACAATGAGAGTTTGAGTTGTTTCCACAGTGAGAAGCGGATGGATTCTGGAGATGTTCTTGAGGTGCAGGTGACAGGAGCGAGCAAGGGATTGGATATATGGGGTGAAGGTCAGATCAGAATCTAGTATAGCCCCAAGACAGTGGGCCTGCTGCCTAGGAGTAATGGTGGTACCACATACTGAAACAGAAGTAGCAGGGGGGTTTGGTTACTAGATGGCGGAAAGACAAGAAGTTCAGTTTTAGTGAGGTTTAGTTTCAGATGGAGAGAGGACATTATGTCAGAGACAGCGGACAGACAGTCACTTGTGTTTTGTAGCAGGGCAGGAGTGATGTCTTGGGAAGAGGTGTACAATTGAGTGTCATCAGCATAGAGATGGTACAGGAGCGCTTCTACATCAGATGGTGACTTCTATGTTGCCCAGCACGCAACGTTTCGGGGAAACCACGCCCCCTTTCTCAAGCGCTCCTGTCCGTTTCTAACCCGAGGTGAGTCTGCCTGACATGGAGGACTTAAAGATTGAGCTGCGTGTCCCTTGTTACATATTTTGTTACATACCTGTTTGAGGAACGTGCAATACTGCTATTTATTTTAAGTGAATTTACCATTAAGCATTAAATGTGATGAGAAGACGATATTTCAGAAGTGATTGATTTCGCCATCCTAGACGGCATTTCCTTTTAAATTGTAGAGTTTGAGGCAGGTGGAGTCCTGCTTGAATGCCGACGTAACATTGGGACTTATAGTGCAATTGACATCAGGTGGTGACTTCTATGTTGCCCAGCACGCAACGTTTCGCGGAAACCACGCCCCCTTTCTCAAGCGCTCCTGTCCGTTTTAACCCCCGGGGATCTGCCTGACTGGGGGCTTAAAATTGACGCGTGCCCCTTGTTACATATTTTGTTACATACCTGTTTGAGGAACGTGTAATACTGCTATTTATTTTAAGTGAATTTACCATTAAGCATTAAATGTGATGAGAAGACGATATTTCAGAAGTGATTGATTTCGCCATCCTAGACGGCATTTACCTTTGAAGTTGTAGAGTTTGAGGCAGGTGGGGTCCTGCTTGAATGCCGACGTAACATTGGGACTTATAGTGCAATTGACTGTTTGATGGTTGTTAGGTGAGACACCAGTTAGCATAAGTATTAGGTTTTAGTGCCAGCATTTTAGTATTTTTCTGCAGATGAACAAGTTTTGCAATTGTTAGTGGATGCACCAGTTGATTGTAATACACCTCAGGAGCCGAGTAGCTTTAGGCCTTGTCTCCACAGCACAGGTTACTGGTCGTTTTTTCAGACAGTTTACAACACTCCTCCATAGACTTCAATAAAAAGTCCGTGTAGTGCCCACTGCACAGATTTTCTGCCAGACGGTTTTTCACACCGCCGGCGTAACGAAAAACTTGTTCATTCTTCTGCCCAGTTCCTGTTAATTCTTCTGCCTGGTTTTCGGGTGGAACATGTGGGTGAGAAAGTGGAGAGCTTGAATCACACAAATCACGGACAAAAGTCATCCCCCTGTGTGACAAAAAAAGACCAAATATCAGTCGGGATACAGTCTCTGCCGTGTAAACGCACCCTTACAAGTGGGTTACTATCCTCTTTCTTCCCCCTTTTGCCTACAGGTTCCCCTTTGGATGTTTTTCTAAAAAGGTGGTTGATGATGTAAAAGCTTTCATATAGCAGCCTTCTGGTCTTTCAAACTTAACCTTAGGTGAATGGTGAAGCCAACAGACAAGGGTATTAGAATAAGAAGCGCCAATAAGGGTTATTATGTTACTGAAGGGGTTAATTGCATGACTGCCAAATATATGAAACATTGCCACGTGATTCTACCGTATAAAGGTGTATCAAAATTGGCTTAAAACAGTGCTTTGCCAAGTAGTTGAGGCATAGGTGTTTTCTAAAAGGTTTGCAGTGGAGCTATTTGTTGCCATTCAAAAAAAATGTATTGGTATTTTTATCTGAAAATTCACAAATCTATGAATAACCCTACTGGCTGATCGTTAATGGCAGGTAAGTAATTCATTATTGAGCCTTGTGCCACTACTTGGACTGGCTATGGAGGCCCCTGTTACTAAAAGTTCCCTCTTATCTATGTGATGCCAAGGAAATAGTTGGTTTCATTAGTAAATGTGGGTGGCAACAGGATTTTTATTTGGCTACTATTTATGTTCAGAGCCTCTACACCCACATGCTCAGAGATGTGAGTGTGGAGCCTGGCATTTTTTCCCTACCTCCTATAAAAATGAAGATGTTTATTTAGTTATTTAGAGTTACTAGTGTATAGAATAATTCCTATTTTACATATCTACAATTATACTTGTGTTACATAGACGACATATTTATATTATGGTCGGGTTCTTCTCAAGAATTTGATCAATTTATTGCTTATTTGAACATTCAATATGTGATTTACTAGCACGTAGCAAGTTTGTTGGCCATGTCATAAAGTTTCTGGATATGTTGGTAAATGTAAGTGAAGGGACTATTCACCTTTATGGCTATTGCAAGTTGACTGCTAATAATTCACTTTTGATATTTACCACCAGGATCATAGTTACACAGTTTATAAGGCTGAAAAAAGACATACCTCCATACATATCATCCTATTAGCCTACAATGTTGATTTAAAGGAAAGTAAACAAAATTAATAATTGACTCCAATATTGCAATCATAATAAAGCCCTTGATTAACGACCATTGTCCAGAATACTAGTCACTATAACTTGTTTCCTTCGAACCTGTTCCCCACACAAGTCCCTCTGGCAGAGAGCTCCATATTCTCACTACTCTTACAATAAAGAATCACCTTCCATGTTTATGTAGAAACCTTTTTTCTAGACGTAGAAGATGCCACTTTGTTCTGGATACAGTTATTGGCATAAATAGATCATGGGCGAGATCGATATATTTTCACATTTATTAAACATTTATTAGGTCACCCCGAAAGCTGTCTTTTCTCTAAGCTTAATAACTGTAATTTTGCTTATCATTCTGGGTATTATAGTCCACCCAGTCCTTTTATTGTTTTTGTAACCCGTATTTGAACCTGTTTAAGCTCTACAATGTATTTCCTGTGCACTGGTGCCCAAAACTGTACATAATATTGTATGTGTGGTCTGATTTTTCTTTTGGAATAGTATGTTATCCTCCATTGTGTTAATTACTTACACATCATGTTCCAATGATCTATGAAATATTTGACCAGAATCCTAGAACTATCACAGCAAGACAAAATTTCTAGTCTAAAAAATAACTTTTACTTCAATCATTTAAAATTTTAAGTCCAAGAAGATAACAAAATATGTATGTTTAAGAATAGTGTTGAGCGATTATAAAATCGACAAAGTTGAAATTGGCACGGTTTTTATGTTGATCGGAATTTTCCAATCACGCGATAATTTAGATGAGGATCTGTGCATAATCTATTAATATCGCGCCATTTTCCCCGTTTCCTGCCCCCCAAATTTTGGGGGCCAGAAAATCACTTAGAGAAAAAGAGCAGGGTGAGCGGGTGTGCGATTTCAGGGACTGGGGTTTGTGTATGGTTGTAAATTGGGCGGGAAAAAAATCACTTTAAACCTCGTTTTACATAAACAGCCCTTCCTGTTCAGCTCAGTGGGGTTTAAGGTGTTCATAAGAGCAGGAGGGGTGTGTTAGCTTTCTCCCCCAATACAGCTCGGCGCCCACAGTTTCTTTGTTAAACACAGACAACTATGCTTTTAGCGGGAAATTAGAACATGGGTAGATAGGGGAATTTCATTTTTAGTTGGGTTGGAAAACTTTGAAAAAAGCTTCTAGCGCTTGTACAGCCGCGGAGGGGGAAGGAGGCGGGGGGGGGGGGGTTAGGGGCGAAGACAGACCGGCTGGCTGGTTTTTGAAAGGAGAGTGTATTTTGTGCAAGCCCCGGGGACTCTTTGAACCTGCTTTTAAAATGGTTTTTTATTCCTTTTTTTTGGGCCCATTTTTTTGGTGAAAAAAGAAACCTTGTATTTTGTGCAGCCTGAAAATTAAATTTTTATTAAACAAAATTTTTTTGTAACTGGGGGGTGTATTTGATGGGGCAAAACTCACCTTTTATTATCCGTACACATTTAAAAGGTTTTTTTTTCATTTTTGTCCCAGCCCAGTTTTTTTAAAAACCCCAAATCTTGTATTTATATTACCATACGAAATTTTGCTAGTAATTGCTGTTGTATTTCAAGGTGCAAAAACCACCTATTATTTTCAGTACAAAATTTAATTATGTTTTTTCATTTTGGGGGCACCCCATTTTTGTTAAAAAGCCCCACTTTGTACTTACAATAGGATACAGAACTTTTAGTCACCGCAGGTGTATTTCTAGTGCAAAAAACCCCCTTTTTTTTATCCCCTACACCCAAATTTTAAATTTGGTTTTTTTCACTTTGGGCAGGGCCCTTTTTTTTTCAAAGACCCACCTTGTACTTTCAAAAAAAGGGTAAAGAAAATTTGCTAGTAATTGCAGGTGTATTTCATAGGTACAAAAAACACGTTTTATTATCCTGATACATTTCAAATTGGTGTTTTTTTTTACTTTGGTGCGGCCCAGTTTTGTTCAAAGAGCCACCTATGTATTTAAAATTTTGATTACAGAAATTTTGGTAGTTACTGTTGGTGTATTTCATTGGTGCAAAAACCACCCTTTGTTATCCGTATAACTTTTAAATAGCTGGATTGCACGTGGTGTGGCCCTAATTTTTTTTCAAATAGCCACGTTGTATGACAATTCTGATAGAAAAATTTTCTAGCAACTGTTCTCGTTTGTCATTGCTGCAAAAAACGCAATTTCTCATCCGTGTAACTTCTGATTAGTTTTATTGCGCTCGGTGAATCTCAGTTTGGCGTAGATAGCGCACTTGTATGATAGTTTGTCGAAAACTATCAATTCCTATCCTACTGGGCAGTTGTAAAATCCCGGGGACTGAAGGAAGAACACTGTTGATTTTGTCTTACAGACCGCATTTCACAGGTATTCGCTAGAAACATTTCAGTTTCTAATCCTAGTTGGCTGTAGGAAATAAGAGAGATTTAAGAATAGCTGTGATTTGCCGTCTTTTAATAAGAGACTGTCAAAAACTCTTCCATACCTTCTTAAATTTTTATCTTTCTGAACATGGAGCGAAATGCAGAGGGTAAGCGAGCAAAGAGGGGTATAGGACATGTAGGTAGAGGTACAAGAGAAGGTGCTCCTTCCAGTGCTGGCAACAACACGCAAGCCAGCAGAATGTCAGTTGCAGGACCGTCATGCCTGTCATCGCTGGGTCAGGGTCCTGGGAATCTCAGTAACGAACAGCGTTGCCAATCTGTTCTTCAGTGGTTAATGCAACCTGCAGCCACAGTCTTACCTCCTCGTCCTCCCAGTCAGGGGCACAAATGTCTCATCATCATGCATTGGGTCAGGGGTTTTTGGGGGTCATCTGCGGTCAAGGACAGGAAAAGTCAATTCCATTCAACAAAAATGGGGGTTCAAAGACCTTTTTTTCCGGCATTTTTTTAAATCGGGGCATGCAGATTTGGGCTCATGCTGTGGCCCCGGGGGTATAGTAATGTCCTTTAAACAAAATGGGGTTCAAAGACCCTTTTTCAGGCACTTTTTAATCTGGGGGCAGACAGGTTTAAAGGGTCATGCTGCTTCCAGGACAGGTAGTCAATTCAAGTTAAAGAAAAATGATGGTTCAAAAATACTGCCTTTTGGCATTTTTTAATTTGTGGTCATGCAGGTTTAAAGGTAAACTGGTACAAACGGGGGAAGTAAATAGCGGATTTTTTTTGTGACTTTGTTCCCAAATTTTGTGTTCCTAAGATGTAGCCGTATCCATTTTATTTGTGGATGTTTTTTCCAGCTTCTCCAGCCTTTTTTGGGTTTTAAGAAGAAGGGTTTTGTTCCCCTCCCATAGCTTTTAAAGGGCATCGGCGTAATCTATTACGACTATCGGAAATCGTTGTACGGTCCCGGCGTAAAGTGATCCACTGGACCACCGCAACGAGGTGTAAGCCGCCAGGGAACGGAAAACAAGTAGGTCCCTTTTTTACTAGAGCCCGCTGCAAAGCGGGATGGACTTGCTGCGGCGGATCTACCAGGTCGTTACCCCTGACGTTGATTGTTTTCCGGTGGCAGCCAAATATGGTGGTCAAATCGTAAGACAGGCCATAGTCGGGGAGGGGCAAATGTCGGGAAAAGGCGGCAAGGGTTCGTTTTCCGTGGACAGGTAGAGGTCAGGGCGGGGCAGAGATACGGGTCAAGAGACAGTAGGAGGGTACGGTCCCCCACTGGAAAACAGAGAGAAAATGGGAACGTTTTTCTCAATACAAGGCACTAAAACCGGCGGGGAGGGGGAAGCGCCCAGGAAAAGAGGCATCCCCCGGAAATTACCCAATTACCGGCCATCCCCCTTTAAATTTCACAGAGGGGCGCGAGCGGGATGCGGGGCCCGGGGAGCAGGAGGCTGCGGGGACACAGGAGCGGGGCCGGGTGAGTACCGGAGCGCAGGGGAGCGAGTGCGCCCGCCGCCCGACACCCGTGCCGCGGCGGCGCCCGCAGCCCGGGTCGCGGGCGCCGGCCGCAACAGTACCACCCCCCTTAGCCCTCCCCTTCTTCCTGGCCTGGAAGAATCTCTGCAGCAACTCCTGCCAGGAATTTTGTCCCCGGCTCCCCAGACTCTCCTCAACCAAACCCCTTTCCAAAGGGATAAGGAAATCCCCCCCCCGTTTTTTTTTAAATGTCTGGGATCTCATTGACAGGAAGGTTGACGGACTCCGTTTCAAAGATGGGGGAGTGTCCCTGGGAAAAGGGGTTAGGACCACGGGTTTTCAACCAAGGAGACAGGGAAAGGATTTGGGGAATCGCAGGTTTGGGTGGGACTGGGTTTATAGAAAGCCGGGGTTGATGCAAGGATACTTCAAAGGGCCCACACCGGGGGGGCCCAATTTTTTACAGGGGATCTTCACCCGGATATACTGGCCGATACCGCCCTTGTCCCGCAAAACACGGGGGGTCTTTGTTTTTGCCGCTTGGACCTTCATGCGGGGGACCGTGCTGCAGAGACGGCACGTCTGTTTCCAAAAATGGACACCAATCTTGGCAAAAGTACCGCTCCCGGCCCTCCGTTTGGGGGAACAAGGTAATGGAGGGGGGGGATGCTGGCCATAACGAAAAAATGGCGAGGTCCCATGGATTCTGACTCCAGGGATTTAAAGGGAAAACCTGCCCAAAAAGTAAGCGGGCCCCAGTCCCCTGCGACCGAGACAAAGTGTTGTAAATACCCCCCCAGGTCGATAAAATCCCCCATTTGGGCCGTTGCTGGGTGTGGGGGAAGAGAAATCGAGGTTCACCTGAAAAGGAGAGAAAGGGGGCCCCCAAACCCTCGACAAAAATTTGGGCCCCCCTGATCCGAGACAATATGTGAGGTATTCCGTGTAGCGGAAGATGTGGAAAAAAACGGCGGGCCCAAGGGGGGGGAAATGGCAGCTTGGCAAGGGATAAACGACCCCCCAATTTACCGTGTTGCCCGAAATGGAGGCGACCCCTGATGAAACCATCGCCACAGAGCCAAGGGGGCCCCTGGGAGGGGCAAGGCTGGAGAAACCCGCATTTTGTGGCGAGGAGTCTTGTTACGAGCACAAGAAAACACGGGGATTTCACAAATCCTTAAAGTCCCTAGCAAGTTCTGGCCCCCAGAAAAAAGGGGGAGAAGGAAAAGGGATTTGCGTGCTTTTTTGGGTGACCGGCCATAGAGAACAGGGGCCCCCTTTAAAAATTCCCCTGGGGAGCGCGGGCGGACTAAGTTTTCCCCCCGGGGGCACCTTTCCAGATCCACGGGACCACAGAGACGGCATTCGGGGGAAAATTTATATGCTGGGGCTGCCCCCTCCCCCCAACACATCGGAGACAGGGAGGCGCATCGCCCTGACGTTCTTCCTGTGGCCGAAAATGTTTTTGAAAATTTTGAACCCCAAAGAAGTAGAGGGACCACCTGGCTTGACGTGGGTTTAGGCATTGGGCCGTTTGGGAGGTATTGAAGATTTTATGTGGAGTAAATTTTTGGGGATCGTCCCTTTCCAGAAGATAACGCCACTCTTTAAGGCTACTTGAACCCAGCAACCCCGGCCCCCGGGGGAAATTTTCTCTCCGAGGAAAGGGTTTTGGGAGAAAAAGGGCCAAGGTGACCATCTTGCTTTAGGTCCCTTTTCCCTAAAAATTCGCCAGCCCACCGGGGGGCATCCCCTCCAGAAAAAGGCTTCCCCGGGAATCAGGTTTTTTTGGCAGGACGGGCCCCGGGCAAGGCTCCCTTTAAGCTGAAAATGCCTTTTTCGGCTCTGGCGGCCCGCTCCTGGGGTTTGGTGTTTTTCTTTAAATGCAAGATAGCGCCCCCAGGTAAAATTTGTGCAGAAAAAACTGAAATAGAAATTTCGAGAACCCAGGAACGTTGTATAGCTCGAGGCCCACCGCCGGGGCCACTGAAAAACAGCCGACAACTTTCAAGACCCACTGAAACCCTCGAAGATGACGAAACCCAAAGGGAACGGAGGCGGTCGGGGAAGAACTTTTTCTCTAATTTAGCGAAAGGGTGGTTGGCACGTAACCGCTCCAACACCAGGCGGCATGGAGCGTGAGCCCTCCACACAAAAAACACCAGAAGTCGTTAGGTGACCACGACAACTGGGCCCCCCTTTTTGAAACCCCCCCCCCCGACAAAAAAAACGGAACAATGTCCACCCCGTTTTAAAAACGCTTCCTCTCCCCCCCGAAAGCGGAGAGTTTTTGGCCCCCCTGGTAAACTTTAAAAAGGGGGAAAAATTTTTTCCCCCGGCAAAATTGGGTTTTTTTTTGGGGGAAAAGGGGTGAACAGGGGGGGGGGGATTTTTTTAGGAAAATTTGGGGGAGGGGTTTGGTTTTTGTTTTGAAGAGTGGGGGGGGGAGGGGGAAAGGGGCCCCCCCTGGAGGGGGTTCCCGGAGGACGGGAGAAAGGGGTGGGGGGAAGGGGGGCCCCCCTGTTCCCCAGGATTTTTAATGGGGGGTTTGAGGGGGGGGGGGGCCGGAGGACGGGGGGGGGGGAGGAGGGCGGGGGAAGGGGGCCGAGAGGCCCCCCGGAGGGCCCCCGGGGGGGGGGGGGGGTGAGGGAAGAAAAGGTGTGAGGAAAAGGGGGGAGAAAGGGGGGGGGTTTTTTTGTGAAGGGGGTGGGGGGAGGGTTGGGAGGAGGGGGAAAAAAGTTGGGGGGGGGGGGAAAACCCCGGGGAGAAAGGGGTGGGGGCAAAGGGGGGGGATTTTTGGGGGGGAAAGGGGGGCCGGGGGGGGGGGAGCTTTGGTTTTTGATTTTTTTTGATTCCCCTTTTTTTGGGGGAAAAGGTTCTGGTGCCCCCAACTTAGGGGTGGGGCCCGGTTGGGGGCGAGGGCCCCTTAAAAGAAATTTCCTGAAAAAGTTTTTTCCCCCCCGAGGTTTTAAAATTTCCCAAATTTGGGCTTGGGGCCACCGTGGGTTCTTTTCCCCCCAAAAAAAGGCCGGAAGGGGGGTCTGGGGAAAACCGGGGCGTGGGGAAAGGGGGGGGTCCCCAGGTAAGTCTTCGGGCGTTTTCCCCCCGCCCCCGTTATGGGGGAGGGGGGTGGGTTTTTTTCCTTTAAAAGGGTACAAATTCCTTCTCAAAGGGGGTCCTTCCCCTCGAAAGGCCCTTCCTTAAGGGGGCAAGGGCGGGGCATTAGACCTTTTTCCCGGGTGCGAAAATGTACGCAAATTTTTGAATTTTTCCCCTTTTCCGGGCAAGATGCCCTCACGGGGTTCCGTCGGTTAAACCTGGTCGGAAAGGGATCAGGGCCCATCACCCATGCCCGTCCCGGGTACCCAGGGCCCGGTTCCCGGGAAAAGGGGGCCAAAAACCCCCCGGGGCTTAACAGGAAATTTTTCCCCCCTTAAACCAAGGGAAGGGGCCGGTGGGGTTGAAAATTTTGGGGGGAAATTTCACAAAAAGGGGGGGTCCCAAGGGGGCAGGGGACCCCCGGGGGGGGGCCCGGGATTAGCTGTTCTGGGCGGGGGATTCTAAAAGGGGCCCTGTCCACTATTGCCCCCCGGGCCTTTTGGAGCCGGGGGCCCCCCCAAAGGGGCCAACCCGGAGCGGTCCTTTGGGGTCCGCCGGCACTTCGGGGCCCTTAAATGTCCCTGGCCACCCCCCCAAAAGGGGTTGCCCGCCAGGGGGCGGAAAAAAGTATTCCCCTTTCCAAAAGCCCCCCAAAGCGGGAGGCTTCTGGGGGGGTAACCGGGGGTCTCCCCACGGCTTTTTGGGGGGGGAATAAAAAAAAACGTAAGACGGTTTAGTCGGGGCAGGCAGAAAGGGCAGCGGGGCTTGGGGGGTTCGGGAACAGACGGGACAGGGGAGGCGCAAGGCAGTACGAGGGGCCCAAAACGGAGCCCCCAAGCTTGGAAACCCTTTTTTTAAAAAACACGTCTCAGGAAATTTCCCAATTACCCGGGGCGCCCCTTTTTAAAAAACCCAAAACCCGGGGGGTATTTTGGGGCCCGGGGGGGGGGCCCCCGGGTCCCGCACCCCGGGGGGGCCCCCCCCGGGGAAAAGGGAGGCCGGCGGGCCCCGGGCCCCGGGGCGGGCGCTGGCCGCAACAATCGTCTTGATAATTGACAATATCGACTATCGACCCGATGACGATAGTCGACGTAATCGCTCATCACTATTTAAGAACAATTGTCACTTCATAATTACTAATGCACATGTGGTAAGCCGGCTATAAGGATACAATGAGTTTGAATAATTTAAACCAAAATAAAGAATATCAGTGATAAACTCACGATTAGAAGTTTATTGATTGGATTACCAGATTCCAGATGGTCATAATTGAGGATCTTATTCTATAATTCTGATGAGTCAAGGATTAGTGGTAAACATTAATGCTATGATAGGGACAAAATGATGTTAAGCTCTCCCATAATGTCCCCTTCCGAACAGTGGACTTTTGTGTTGGACACCTGAAATGTGCCGGGCAGCCCACCTAATCGAATAGTAGAGGCATTATAGGTTGTAAGCCAGTATGGTGAACCACACCTAACCATATAATTGCCATCCTTTGTATTGCCTTATTTATATTCAACTATAGTACTAGCAGCCAACCCCTCGTGCATGGTAAGCGTGAGAGTAGTTGTATTATCAGTATTTTTGCATTTATGCAGTCTCCCCTTGCATTATACTGTGGCTTTTTTGCATAGTGGTGTGAACTGGGTCTTATCCAATGTGCAGTTTTTTTTATCATTCAGTTGTTCCTCTAGTGGATGGGTGTGTGAGCTGCTGCTCATTAGTTATCTGCACCTGTATAGACATCTGACAATAACTATACTACTCAGTGCGCATGTCTGAAAGAGGGAGGAGGCACTTGTGCACTACTGATCTTTACGGAGCTTACAATTGTATGCTTGATCTCCCTCATGTCATCGCACAATCAACTAATCTCCAACCTCAGTACCAATATTGGACAGTATGCACTGACAGTCTTAAAGGAAGAAGGGACACCACAAAAGTGAAAAGTGCACTCTGTAGATAGTCCTAAATGTTAAACAAAATATCCTGATCTAGATGAGGAATAATATATCTTTATATACAAATGATAAAGCTACAAAATTATGATGACAAGACTTTCTCAATTATGGACATCACTTGAACATTCCCATAGGTTTTCTATCTAACCAAGTGTCAGTTTTTGAATTATAGGGGATGTAGTGACTGTGAACCAAACGATCACATATAGATCTACCTCTGCAATATGTAATCATGGGATACATCGGGATGAATCCTTCAAGGTCTTTGTCCATAAGTAAAATGTTCCAATATTTCCTCAACACTTTTGTAACCTCATACGATCTTTCATCATAGGTGGCTACAATTCAGGCCTGATCTATCCCTTTTTCTTTCGATTGTGGATTTAGAAGGACTCCCCTAGGTTTGGTTAATGCATATTGATGTGTTTCTTTCAATATAGAGTCAGGATAACCTCTATCCAAGAAGCGGTCCCTAAGCGTACGGGCCTGACTATGAAGATTGCTCACACGAAAGCAATATCTTCGTATACGAAGATATTGACCCATAGGGATCCCCTTCTTGAGGTATTTGCTATACACAGTTTAATAACACATGTAGATTTTGGTATTCTACCATGCAATCATTTTGTAAGGTCATTATAAATATATAAAAGGGCCCAATACTGACCTCAGTGTTACCCCACTAGTAACAGGAATCCAATCAAAATATGTACCACTCTTTGTTTTCTATCACAAAGCCAGTTACTTATCCACTTGCAAACATTTTCTCCAAGTCCAAGTATTCTATTTTGCTTACCAACTTGTTTTGTGGCACAGTATAAAATGCTTTAGAGAAATCAAGATACATGATCTCTAATGATTCTTCCCAACCCAGTATAGACCTAACCTCCTTATAGAAGCTGATAAGTTTAGTTTTACAGGACAATCCTTCATAAACCAATGCTGAAAGTGGAACTATTCTCTAAGAAAACTTCTAAACAATGTACCACAACAGAGGTGAAACATATTGGCTTATAGTTTTCAAGATCACTCTTTAACCCCTTTTAGAATATTGGCACCACATTTGCTATCTGCCAGTCCTTTGGAACTTTGAGCTGTAAGTATGGCCTTGTGTTTGTGTTTTTGAGTAAATAATGTCCCATTTTTATGTGATTCTTTCTGCAAATGGCTACTATAGGGGCTTGCAAGAAAACAAGAACCTTGACGTGGTTTGTGAGCTTGCGCATATAGTGGCCACTGTATCAACTAATATCTTATATTTGATATTTTTCTAGTATGTTATTTTTCGCCCGAAACACTGGGATGCAGAGAGTGACAGTATTTTGTGGTTGTCACCTGAAATGTGGCGGGCAGCCCACCTAATCGAATAGTAGAGGCGTTATAGGTTGTGAGCCAGCATGTGAACCACACCTAACCGTATAATTGCCACCCTTTGTATTGCCTTATCTATATTCAACTATAGTACTAGAAACCAACCCCTCATGCATGGTAAGTGTGAGAGTGGTTGTATTATCAGTATTTTTACATTTATGCAGTCACCCCCTGTATTATACTGTGGCTTTTTTGCAAACTGGAATGAACTGGGTATTATGCAATGTGCAGTTTTTTTTATCATTCAGTTGTTCCTCTAATGGATGGGTGTGTGAGCTGCTGCTCATTAGTTATCTGCACCTATATTACTCCCAAGTAGCACAGAGGCTTGTGTTGCCTCCTACTGGGTTCATGGTGTTGTGTTTGTGTTTTTGAGTAAATAATGTTCCATTTTTCTGCGATTTTCCCTTTGGAACATACCCCGTTATTATAAAGTCCATAAATATAAAAAATAGGGGCCTGTTTATCACATTATTTAATTCTCTTAATTCCCTTAGGACACGGGGTGTATACCATCAGAGCCTAGTGATTTGCCTATTTTAATCTTTAGGCATAGCTGCACTTCTTCTTGGATTAGACAGACATTTAAGGTTGAGTTTACCTCATTCCTTGGCATATCAACAGGAATGTAATTTTCCTCTGAAAATATGGTAGAGAATTTTTTTTTAGAGATTTTCTTTCTCCTTATCATCCATTCTACTACTTTATCTCTGTATAGATGTTCAGAGCAGAGGAGCAGTAAGCACAGCTGACACTATTTGTTAAACTGCGCAAATGGAGACTCGGTTGTCGGCAAAACCTGGATTTCCAATGAGGAGGTAGGGATGGACTATTAGCATCCCTGTCTTTCTGAATGCTGTGTATATAGTGCGCAATGAGCGCTGTATACACAGACTAGCCTTCTGACTACCTGCTTTCTAGCACCGGCAGTCAGTTGACAGGGCCACCATCAGAAATTTTGGGACCCCATACAGCTGGAGCTTCTGGGCCCCCCCTGCACCACCCCCGACTCCAACCCCCAACCCCGGGCCAACAAATGGTAATAATTACCCCTAGTAATTATGGGCCCCCCAGTACGTATGCAGGCAGATTATGCCCCCCAAGTGGTATCTAGGTATATTGGGGCCCTCGTGCAGTAGCTAGGTAGCTTGGGGTCCGTGTAGGTAGCTTAGGACCCTCCTGTAGCTTAGGGCCCATGTAGGTAGCTTAGGGTCCCCTCCTGCAGCTTAGGGCCCTGGGGACCCCTAGCCATGTGTGTGAAAGGGTCCCCTCCTCCCATGGGCTACAGGGCTGGGCTGACTTGGGGCCCCCCATGGGCTGCAGAGCTAGGCTGGCTGGAGGCCCCCCATGGGCTACAGAGCTGGCCTGGCTGGGGCGACCCACGGGCTACAGAAATGGCCTGGCTGGGGGCCCCCCATGGGCTACAGAGCTGGGGAGAGGAGGTCCATTCTCCTTCACATGCATGCTGTTTCTACTTACATCTCCTGCACCGTAACCTTCCTCTCTCTGTCCACGCTGCAGATAGAGAGAGGAGAGCCCGGCTCCGGTCACAGCGCATGGGATGTAAGTAAATGGTGTATGTGATATGAGCACACGCTGCGCTTGTGACCAGGAGTGCTGGACGGGATCCTTCTCCCTCTTCCTCTCAGCAGCGCCGTGCGGGCCCCCTGAGTAATGAAGCACTCAGCGGAACAGCAAGTCTATAATGTACCCTCTGTGCCTACCATATTACTGAAAAAAGGCAAAAAAATTATTGAATAACTGAGTGCAAGAAAGCATTATAGTGTTAAAACCCACATGTATTATGGATAACGAAAATATACCTATTTGCGGTGGGAGGGTAAACAATCTGGTCAGTAACTGGTTTAGGACCATGTAAAAGATTTGAGTGCTAGAATAGATGCCTTACTAGGGGGTGGATTTTCTCATGGCAACCATCATTGTGATCAACAGCTATTGCCAGTACCTGGATTGCAAAAAAGTTTTTAAACAAGGTAGTTTTACGTTTGGGATTAAATCTTCCATTACATGCAAAACAAAATTCCTAGTGTGTGTAAATACATGCAATTGTGGATGATTTTATATTTGTTAAACAATTCGTCCATTATGTGTCCGATTTAGGAAACAAGTAAGATCATTGAAGACTCCATGGTTAACTGAGCACATGTGAGAATGTCATAATGGTGACCCTGAAGAAGTGTGTTTTGCACGACTGATGATGGTACTGCAGCCGAGCTGTGGTGTTAATAGAGACAATATAATTAGGGATGAGCGAATCGAATCTGACGCAGTGGAATTCGTTTCGAATTTCAGGAAAAATTTGATTCTGAACAAAGCCGAAGTTCATGGCGATTCGTGGTAACGAATCTAAAATGGCTGCGAGCACATGGCGTGACATGGGGCAAAGATCTATAGGAAAAGGAAAAAACCCCCTAAATACATGTGCAACATGCAGCCTTTTATAGCCAGCCAGTTTCTGTATGTCACGGGGCCTATAAATAGGGCAGCCTTTTTTACATCCTGCCACTTGTCACTGTGCCTCTTAGCAACACATCTCTTGTACTCATAATTTCACTCTGTGCAAAATACTTTCGATTTTAGATTTACAAGGGGTAAATACTTTTCAAATACACAGTTTTGTCTATACATACCTGTTCCTGAACCACGTTTTTATTTTTTTGGGATATTTCCTTTCTGGGAAAGATTTTTAAAAATTGTTGAATTTGTGAAATTTAGTGTGTGCATTTCTCCCATCACAAACCAAAAACCCCGCCAGTCCCTCTTTGGATATTGCTATCCAGGAAAATAGTTAATTTTTCATTATTGCAGGATTTGTTAAACGTGAACATGTAGGCCCCCCCCCCCCCCCCAAAAAAAGGAAGAGTGTTGGATAATTTTTTATTGACGTTTACTGATCATTTTTTCCCTTCCTTTGATCCATCATGTCCGCTTTCAAATTTTTGGTCAATAATCCCCATATTGCAAAGCAAAAAAAAAAAGATTGATCAAAAAGAGATAACAATAAAAGAAAATTTTCATTCTTCTGTGTCTTTACCATACTTTTTGTTCCAAACATACCAATCCCGGCAAACAAAGGAACAATTTATATTGGGCCCTTTCAGCTTCTCCAAAGTACAATCGGTTTTTTTTGTCCCTTTTTATTCCTTCTGACAGATTAAATGAAGAGGAAAACAAAACATAGTGGCAAGGTCATAGAGTGGTGGAGGGTGGAAACAGCAATAGGTCGAGTGAGAGAGTGGTAAGTTGGCAGCAGCATGAGTAGGCCACAGAGTGGTACAATTGTCAAGGTCATAAAGCGACAATGGATCTCCTGTTCCCACTCTGGTACTCCAAATCAGTATCTAAGTGCACGGGCAGGCCAATGAAAGAAAGAAGTCAGACGCGTTAGTTCTGGACCAATCATATCCATGCACTCCTTCCTTATTCAGCGAGGCCCACATAGTTATATGGTGCAGTAGGCGGGGGCCCTGCGCAGTGGGGACAGTCCATAGGAGGGGTTGAGGCACAAGTTCTCTATTGGGTTCAAAGTAGTTGCCAGGAAGATGAAAATTCTGGTTGTATCAGACATGTCTTCTTAGGACATGTAAGTCCGAAACTCAGTCGCTTGTTGTCAGTATATATACATGGAATCGCTGCCATCTGCATGCCTCAATTCTGCACAATCATCGTCATCAAATGGATATCTGTATGGTCTTATCAAGAGAGGAGAAGCTTGGTATTTTTCTTATAAACAACATTGAGCTATTAATACACACATGTACACAAGATTAGCATTAACCCTCACATTCCCCCTAAAAATTGCCAAAGCTTTCCTATACTCAAACTCTAATTTACATAGATTTAGCCTTGTGGAGCTGCTCACCACCGTGGGGATGGGTTGGAATTCTTCTGAGGACGCAGAGAGCAGATTTCTATCGAAACAACTTCACGAGTCCTTCTCTCACTTACCTACCTTTCGATGTGAGGGTCTCCCTTTCTAACCTAAATTAATTGATTCATGTACTGTGTTTGGCATTTACCCCTTTACTTTGATATGGGGGAATGTCTCTACTTTTCATGCATCCTAGGTTCTGTTGTCGCATTAAAACATACCACCCGTTCGCTCCAGAGCTATATTGGCTAGTTGATTTTTTATAAAGGAGGGGACACAACAGCAGAAGAACAAACAGCAAAACCACCAGAATAACCATTAGAATTGTACCAATATGTTGTAACCATAGCTTCCACACTCCATCCAATCCGTCAGCCATTAGCCCGGAAGTAGCCACTCCGAATTCTCCTTAAGTCTTTTGATAAATTCCTGATTTTTACGAGGGCAACGGTAATCTTTCCCCATTCACCCCTGTGTTGTCTTGGATGGTAAGTACAGCATTCTTCTCCTAGCCATCACCACAAACTCCACCTTTCTCGGCTAAAACCATGGTCTAGTCCAATCGGTTTCTGCAGGATCATTCTGTATTGGGGCCTAGCTCCTCGTAGACACCTTGGAATCCATCTCTGCAGTACTTGACAAACCTCTGGTATAATAAATATAATTAGTCCAATCTACATTTTTGTTGATTTGGAGCTGTGGAATAAGAGGAGGCAAACCCTGCTGCTATCTGGTCTTGGGCTTTAAAACGGTCTGGGACCTCCCCTCGGTGACCCCCTATGGCATCGATGTAGGACATTGGAGTCCCCATTCGAGCAAAGTTGGATTGTTTCTCCTTTTCCTTCGAAGTTGCTGAGGTGAGCTGGATCCCATGTGACGGCTCTAAAAGCAGGACAACTTAACCAGCGTACGATTGACCTTTCCACTGGGTGGTAATCTGCTTCTTAATCTGCCATCCTCCACAAAACCTGAAGACATCTAGCACGATACCTGTGAGATTGAAGAGTTTACCTGAGGTTAATTTTCCTGACAAAATCCTTCTGAAAGATTCCAAGAGAGGATCTTTTTGGACTGATAATCATTAGGGGGAAAGCAAGTGTAATTGCGGGGTAATACCGATCACCTCTTCTGGAGGGCTACCTTGGGTTTTGAAACTTAAAAGGGTTTATAATCTTCACATCCTGTCTTATTTTGTTCCTGTAGTAGTTTTGAAAACACAGTCTGGCATTAGTTTCATCCACTATGTTGTGATGGTTGGGTTTCCATATTGGGTTGCTCTAAAAGCAGCACAATCCAGACATCCAACATCAGATGTGTGCCGCTAATTAGTGTATTTGACCCATTCAAACCTCAGATTCTTTCTGGGGGATGTCGTGTGTCCTCATGGAGAAGACATCTCCCATCGTATTATTAGGATGGGTACTACAACTGCTACAGCTGTTGAAGATCTGCCTTCCCGCTTTTGGGGGCATGGGGTCGCTGTGGTTGGTTTCCTACATCATCTTTAAGGTTCCTATGAGGCGCTAGCGATGGATTTAAAATCCGGTATATGCCCCCAGGAACTGTAATAAAATTTTTTTTTTTTCCCCACCCAGAACGTTTCCGAGTTGGGTTCTCAAATGTTCAAGAAGAGGGGATAAACATCCTTCTGGGAGCGCAACCATCTATACCCACGTTGGATTGGGCCCCTAGTTAGCGTCAACCGCACTAACAAGGATCTCCCATTTTTATCGTTACAGTCCCTGCCCACCTTAGTTTTATATCCCAATCTTCACCTGTATCCACCCCACATCGGACCAGTATCTACAAATTTTTATTCCCGGGCGGGTCCACACACAAATAGACTTGCGCCTGTGGTTTGTAAGCTTCTCTAAAGTATTGGAACCCCTTCTTTACAAACTGGGAATCTGGGGCAAAATATCACAGAAGTCGAATGAGAAGTCTGTAACTGTTATGCTTTAGGCCACCCAACATATGTCTCCCCTCTTGCTCCTCCCAGAATCCCACCACAGACATTCAAGGATATACAAAGGGCATCATCTAGTGGTGGTCCCTTTGCATTAGAGTCGTGAATCCCAAGTTTGTCTTGTTTCTATTTGACCGCAGTCGGGGTGATCAAAACCCTGTGGAATGGACCTTCAAATCTGGGTTTCTAGCAATTTCTTCTGATGGTGCCTTTTCACATACACTCGATCATCCTGGTTTTGTAGTCATTACAATTCACCTGTAATCTGGAAGAGAAGGCAGAAACTGCTGCATGCAAATTAGTCAATCTCTTTGGACAATTCAATGCACAAATGTCAAGATTTATGCAGTACTCTCACTCACTCCTCTCCCTAATTTCAAAAACTGGTGGTCTTAACCAAACAAGAATTTCAAAGGGGTCAGGCCATGTTTATCCCTTGGAGTGTGTCGATATGGTACAGAACAAGTTGGGAGAGTTCTGTCCAAGGTAATTGGAATCACTGGTCAGTTTTCAAGGAGATTGTTCTTCAGCGAACCAATCATTCTCTCTACCTTTCGCAGACCTATGGGATGTAGGCGTGATGGAGCCCAAATCTACCCCTAACATGTTCCATAATTCTCGAAAACCGAGGAAGAGAAGGCTGACCCTGGTCTGAACTCGATCACCTAGGATTCCAAATCTGACGAAAGCAGCTATTTCATAAACAACTTCTTTCCGTTACTTTGGGATGTCTTGTTTTGTCACTGGGGTATGCTTCTGGCCATCCTGAAAACATGACCACTTGCCACAGAAGACATATTCATATTTTCCACTCTCTTGGCATCGTGGATGTGGTCCACTTGGATCCTTTGGTAAGGGATATTCCTGGCTTCGCCAAGGCCTTCATGGAAACTTGAGCTGTAGATGGGTTCAGTGGCACAGACTAGAACAAGCCTTGATTGTAGGCTGCAATCATGAGCTGATACCTGGGCAGGTACAGCTTCTGCACATAAGCCAAGTGCTTGGTTCTTTCCTCTGTAGTGGCCCCATGGGCCCATGCCGCAATAAGCAGGGTGTAAAGGCACCTAGGGAGGCACACAAGTCCCATTGTATTTCCATAGGTTTCCCTGCACAGTACTCCTTCCCTTTCCATTGCTGTTTTCTCCTTGTGCAGGGGCCAGTGTTGTTTCATCAACGAATCGTCTCGTGGTGCCATTCCTGGTTTCCAGTCTTCACCGGTGTGGTCAGATTCCTGTTCCTTGATAAACCTCTCTACTGAGCTCTGTTGGATTGTCCATAAGATTGAGGGATTAAAGCTTACCAGATCTCAGCCAACTTGGATGACACGGCGCCTAGGGCCGCTGTCTTATGGCTGCTTGTCTGCAGTGTATGTTCCCCCTGGCTTCCCTGCTTTTCGCTTTACCGTGAGCTTGACTTTGCAGGACTGCACCTTGTTGGCAGTTCAAGGCTGACCAGTAGGAAATTAATTTTGCACTGCCATTGCTTCACAGGGGTTTCCTTCAGCTGTGATGGAATCCTCTATTCTTCCAGAGTTAGTCCCAAAATCGTGTGCATTGCCGTAGGCATATCTTGTAGTCATTCCCATATATTTGCAGTCTTGGCCTTCAGCCATATTGACAGGCCGTCTGTCCAGAGCTTGTAGTTCGCAACTTGAGCTGAGAGTCGGGGGGCAGTGCTTCTGCCATGAGGGATTTCATCTTCTGTGGTTATTGCAAATCCTGTATGAAAAGTCCGCGCTTCAGTAAGCATATCTTGAACCATCTGTCCACATGTTGAAGATCCGCTGGGGAATTTCCTTCAGTCACCCACCTGTATCTGGGATGTGATTTCTTCTGCCATGAAGTTCAAGGCAATCATGGTCTATGATCTTTCCTTCTTTTGTATCAGTCATCTCTCATCCCCCTGCGCCGTGGAAGAAGAGTGGCCTGATTTCTGATCATGTGCACCGTCTTAAAAGACTACATTGGAGGGGAGTAATAAAGAGCACAGTAAGCGTAGATGGCTGCTGATTAGTCATATGATCGGCAAGGTCTGCTGTAGGACAGCAGCAAGGTCATGGGGCTGAATAATTACTCATGTCCCAGGAATATGTCTGTGGTCTTATCCAGTGAAAATCTGTGCGTCGTGTACAGCCTTCCAAGCATTTGGCACGGTACGAGCTAACTGGATCCCGACGTGCTGAATTATTATCTCCAAGGGGCTTTGTTTCCCTTCCCCCCCCTCCCCCCCCCCCCCCCATGGTCTTGAGTAGAGACTCCATAGGCGTGTCCAACCATACTCTGAAACAAATAGATTAAAATGGCTGGTGTTGTAGTCTGGAAGGCAAGGGCTGAGCTTTTGAGACAGCTGCTGTAGAGCCGCAAAGCAATTCTTCCTGTGTGCAAAAGATTGCTGGTTGGTGGCGCTTCGGAACATTGGCCTCCCGTTTTAATGCATTCATAGACGGTTGCATATTTCTTGATGCTTCCTGGTATCCATTGTCTATAGTAGGTGATCAACTCTAAAAATGACTGGAGTTGGTCTAATTCTCTGGGGTACTTGAGTTGGTTATGGCAAAGGACACGGTCTACTGTCAGATGTTCTATTCACCTTGGGCAATACAATGACCTAGGGAAGACAACCTTCGCTTGAAACACTGAGGTTTAGTCTTGAGACACCTTGCAGTGATTTTTGTGATGATTTTTTGAGTGATAGGGAAATGGATACAGCTTCCATGACCTCCAGGGTGGGCATCTATCCATGTTTAATGGAAACCCGCATACTTGAGTGAATTGATTAGACTGTACTGGGCTACGTGGGGTGTTCTGGTCCATGTGAGCTGGGAGCCTTGGAATGTAAAGCAAACCAGTTAAGGCTTGTCTTCAAGAAGAGTTGACACTGAAAGACGCATTATGTGAGATCCACACTTTGAAGCAGGAAGCAACAGGAGGCCATCAAGGCAACACGGTGTTCGGGTTGGGACCAACTGTAGTTTCTAATATGTGGCTGCATTAACTGCCTCTCCCCTCCCTCGCCCCCCATCCCTCACCAACCCCCCCCCCTGAACCCTCTCATCCCCTCTCAACCAATACCGCCCCCTGAACCCCCCCCTCATCCCCCCGCCGCCCACAGCGCCGCCCATCCCCCCCCCACGGCCATCACCCCCCCCCCGACACCCCCCCAATCAACCCCACCCCCTCTGCCTCGTCCCCCCACCCCCGGCCCCCCCCCCAACGACAGCACCCCCGCACCCCCCCACCCCTGCAAATCTGCATTAGCCTGTACCTTTGGGGCTCACCTTTGGGGGGGGGGGGGGGGGGGGTTTTTTTTTGTTTCCTTCTTTCTCTTCTTCTTGACTGACACTAGGGCGTGTACCATGTGAGTACAGGATAATTAGGACACCAGCTTTTAGTAAGGTCTGGATCTGAATCTTCAGGCCTTCTTCCTGTCCAAACTTCAAAGGGTATTGTGTAAACGGGAAAGCGCTCCTTCCTTGGAGACAAACTGACACAGCAGTACTGTAGTATTCCATCATCGTCAGGAACCTTTGAAGACCCCATAGTCTGTGGTAGCTGTTGCATGAATGGTAGTGTGGAATGCTTGGACACTGCTTCCATTATGGACATCATAATGGCAGGTACGGCCTTAAGGGGCACAGCGGTACGCTATCCCATTCTTCAGATGCCCTGGTCAAACCAGGTATAAGTCCATGCGTTCTGGAGTATACTGTATTTTGTGCCCTCAGAGCTGCAGAAGGTCCGCTCCAAGTAATTCACAGGCAGGAGTCTGATTACTAGGAACTGATCATCAAGTCGGAAGGGACCACATCTAATTGGCAACGGTGAGAGGCGACTTAAGAATGCACCCGTCTACCACGCAATACAGCTAAGGTAATGTCAGAGGAGATTCGCTGGACCCCAGTGGGTAGTTACCCTTGGCTGAAATCACCGATGTGGCCGCACCATGTCCACCAAAATACGTGTAGACTGCCACGACAGGGAATTGTGATACCCACACGCTGGTTTTTCACCTACAGGAAGAAGGAACGTGGGGACTGGCGTCTAACCTTACAAGGGGGCCTCCTGGGATGTGGATTGACCACCAATAGTAACATTTCGATATCCGTAGTAATTTTTTGGATGCGACACTGCAATCACGTTTAAAGATGACCAGTCTGAATTGCAGCGTTGCAGCAAACTGGAGGTTCTCTTGGACCCTTGGGGTTTCCGTGGGGGCCTCTGGACTGTGAGGGCCTCTATGGTATGGAGCTGGTGGTACCAGGGCTGGGTACACTCAATCATCGTCCGAGCTTCAACACCTTTTTTGTCATTCATTTTATCTTTCCCTGTCCTGTTGCAACCACTTTTTGGAAACCCAGTTACTACAGATAAAGAGCCTCCTTGTACTCCTGAGCATAACAACTGCTGGTCTAGGTTGCCACCAAGACTTCTAAGGTCTCTTCCATCCATCAATCAAAGCGCTAACCAACAAGGAGCATTGTACTCTTATTGGTTATGAAAATCCTAGATCCTCGAACTGCTGCCAACAAACTGACAGCAAAATGTGTCTAGACGGCCTCCCTGCTTCTTGTTGGACATCCTTGCAAAGTGAGAAGCTTGATCACTCAGGCATTACTGGGCCCACACTTTAAGTTTGTTTCGCAATACTGTGGGAACCATACCGAAGGAGTATATGTCAAGTTCCGTTGGTATCCAGATATTGCTGGATGTAGGGTGGTACTCATGCAGATGTTTTTGGACCATCATAAAGTAGTCTAAGATCTTTTCAGTTGGCTCCAATATCTGCCTGTCAGTGTCAGTTGTCTAACAAATTCTGATGGATACTTCATGGGGTTTTGTTTTTCAGGTAAACATGTTTACCCAGAAAGTCTATCTGGACCGGGGTGAAGGGCACATAATGGATCAGCCCTTCAGGATTAACCAGTACAGGTGGCGGCTGAACATTGTGGTCCCTTCAGGACGGGCAGGCTTCCGAGGTGGCAGAGGATGGAGAAGGCCATGTTGGTGGGCCTCCCGTTGGGAAGATCTCCAATGCCCTACCTTGGTTGGACCAACAATCCTATGGTGCCTGGGTTTGTCGGACCGGCACCACTCTTATCACTTCTGGACAACATCAGGGCCTTCAGTGATATATTGCATAAATATTCAATAAAAGCAGTTTTGTACACATTCTAGAATGGGTGATCCATCGATCCCGGCTGAACCAAAGGTAGTGAATGGAACGAATAGGCATGTCATCTCGGTGACCCTGCTGGTGGCGCTAAGGGCATTCCCAGATGAGCTATCGTGAAGGGATCTCCACATTATTATCTGGATTCCTGCTGTCATAAATAGGGTGCCTACGATGTGAATGAATACTTCAACATGGCATCTCCCCATCTCCGGTAACCACTGCGGAGCCCAATTCTAAAGGTTCCCTTGTTGTCGTATGTGGAACGGGCACATTCCACCTTGACGGGCTGCCCCGCCTTTCTAATGAGCTTCGCAACCAAACCTCCAGCGTTGGTTAATGTTGTGTTTGCTGGACTCACTATCGATCCTACTTTGTGGTGATGATGTCTCCCATGACCTTACAGTGACATAACTTGTTCACTTCCGGAGTTATTTGAACTATTCTGGACACGTCCGGGGTTCCCAATGTTCCCCATTGTCGAATCTGTCTTCTTGTTGTGGACTTGGGTATACTTGTTCGCCTCCAAGCGACTGGTTGAGAGAACCCTTGATTTGGGGACGACATTCCACTGTCCGGTGCCACCTGTCCGAATGAGTTGTAATGCGACACGGCTTGCAGCCCTGAACTCCCTGAGCTGATGATCCAGTCCCAGTCCACCAGTATGGGTGAGATCTCGTGGGACCTTCGGTTCCTTCCCCTGGGCTGAGTTGGCCCCCCCCCTCCCCTGGAAGCCAGGCGTCTCATCCTCTTCTGATCAAGGACGTTCACTGCGGCCCGGGGGTGGGGGCGGTTTTGTGCTCTGAGCGGTGCCACAAGGTGTTGAGGCCATGCCCTTATCACTCCTCTGCGGGGGGTCGTTGGTACCCTGATAGTACTGCCCCAGGGAGTGACGTAAAGGATATAGGGCCTGGACGATGGGTGTTCCAGGCGTCGCCCTCAGGGGCGTTTTCGGCAGCACTCACAGACTCTACACAAGTTTCCACCCAGTCCGGATTTTGTTCTCCACATACAACACAGTCCACACCTTCCGGACCATTTACGTCGCCATTATAGGCCGGATGGCGCAGGCACGGGCCATCTTAGAATCACCACACTCATTCGGGACATTATCATGGAACCGTTACAACTTTTTCAGCGCTCTCAGAACCCCAGACCCTCAACTTCAACATAACTTTCTTTCTGCAGTCCCCTGCAACTCTCCAAGTGAGCCTGTGCCCCATGTCTAACCATCCTTGTCACACACTTGTCCCCTCGATACTCTTCCATGATTTCCTGCCACTTTGACGGCTGGAGCCGTCCCTCTCTAGACAAATCCAACAAGTTGTGAACAGCTTATTTTTTCCTAGCATGATTTACATACTTCTTCCTTCTTTCCGAGCAACTATTTCTCTCGCGGTCTACAGCTTTTGGGGCTGAGTAACTTATGATTCTCATTTAAACATGTTTTAACTGATGATATCCCTCCCTTTCCTCTAGTTCCTGGTGAAAACTGCACAAATGTGCCACCCACTGTGCCTCGGTCACAGCCTCTCAGCGTGTGAACTCTATCAAAATAATAAAAGTCCCAAACCTACCAAAACAATAGTCCCGTTCACCGCTTTCACAGTATAATACCTAGCTGTGAGGTGCTGTCCCCTCCCTATTCACCAAGCCTCCCAGAAGTTCCCCTATTGAGATTCAGCTTCTATCCTCGGAGCCCCGCAGACTGCTAATCAGACGCCCTGATCCTTGTCCGGTTTAGTAACACAGAGGAAAGAGTCTCACTATCTCCTCAAGACTGCCGAGGCTATATTTAGCAATTTGCTACACTGAACCAACCGGGGAACAGGCCCCCCCTCAGTGACTTCAAATGACAGTCACTTTATTATGAACCACCCAAGTCAGACCGGGACAACAATTACTAACCAGACAACATCAAGAAATGGCCAACGCAGTAGAATACATAAAATAGTATGCAAGCATTACCGGTGACTCGTGAGGCTGCAGTCCTCGATTAGATGCTGCCGGTTTTCACTCGCATCCGTTTCGTCGTCGATGCGGGGGTCGTATCTGCCTAGGCACATCCCATCTAGGGTGCCAAAATTGTCCAGGGCATAAAGCGACAATGGATCTCCTTTTCCCTTCTCCGGTACTCCCATAATCAGAGTCTAAGTGCATCGGGCCGGCCAATGAGAAAAGAAAGACAGACTCGTTGTCTGGTCACAATCTTATCCATGTACCCTTCCTTTTTCAGCGAGGCACACATATTATATGGGATGCAGTAGGCGGGGGGCCAGATCAGTGGGACATGTCCATAGAGGGAGGGGTTGAGACAAATTCCTATTGGTTTCAAAGTCGTGGCCGAGAAATGATATTTACTGGTTGAATCAGTCAGTGCTTCTAGGGACATGTAGTCGCAGACTCAGTCGCTTTGTTGCATGATATATACAATGGAATCGCGGCTCCATCTTGAATGCCTCATTCGCACAAATCATCGTCTCAAATGGATATCATGTATTGGTCTTATAAGGAGGAAAGCTTGGTATTTTTTTAAAAACAAATTTTAGTATTGAAACACAAGTACACATATTAGCATTAACCCCCACAATAACGATTGGGGAGTGGGGGAAAAACATGAGTGGGGCCAGAATGGCACATGACAAATTTTGTGGAGGTGAGCGCATGAGTATTTTTACTTAGGGGCACAATGACAGATTGTGGGGGTGCGGCAACATGAGTGGGCACAGAGGCAAAAATACAGATTGGGGAGGGGGCAGCAACTAGTATTTATCAGGGCACATGAAAGTTTGGGGAGGGGGCAGCAGCATGAGTTTTAAAACAGAGGGGCAAAAGACAGTTTTGTGAGGTGACACAACATATATTTACAGGGACAATGACAGTTTTGTGGAGTGGCAGACATGAGTAGGCCACATTTTGGCACAATGACAGATTGTGGGGGTGCAGCAGCATGAGTTTTATAGAGTGACCAATGACAGATTGTGGAGGGGGCACAGCATGATAGGCCACAAGGGGCAAAATTAAAAAGTGTGGAGGTGAAGAGAAAGCAGATCGGGTGGGAGAGTGGCAAAATGACATAATTTAGGATACCAAAATTTCTCAAAAAAAGTCAGAAAAACTATCAGTCTCACAAAAAATAAGATACTGTCGGAATCCAAACAATACAGCTCACAAAGAATCAGAACCCCCCCCAAAAAAAATGAAAAAAATACAAAATTTATTAATAACATTAAAAACCCCTAAAACAAAAAATGTGTGCAATAAAATTCCCTATAGGTCAAATACCAAGTATAAAAAACACCCAGGGACAGCAACCCAATAAAGAAGCACAAAAAAAATAACGCACAAAAACACATGTACAAACGTATGTCCAGTAAATTGGGCCTAATAAATGTCTGAACTCACGGTTCTGCAATACGCTGATATACACTCCCGGCCACTTTATTAGGTACACCTGTCCAACTGCTCGTTACACTTAATTTTAATCAGCCAAAAAAAAGGCGGCAACTCAGTGCATTTTTGGCATGAGACGGTAAGACAATTCCCCGCAGTTTCCAAAACCAACGTATGGGAAAAAAAGGGGATTTGGTTTTCCTTTGTCGTGGCATGGTTTTTTAGTGCCCGAAGGGGGGTCTGAGTATTTAAAACGCTTATCCTGGGGTTTTCACGCAAAAACCCTCTCTAGGGGTTTTCAAGAAGGGCCAAAAAAGAAAAAACATCCAGTGAGCGGCAGTCCTGTGGGCAAAAAGCCTTGTTGAGCCAGAGGGCAAAAAGGGGAAAAGGGCAGATGGTTCGAGCGATGAAAGGGAACAGTGACTCAAATAGCCACCCTTTCAACCCAAAGGGAGGCAAAGAGCTCCTGAAAGCACAGTACGGCGAACTTTGAGGGAGATGGGCTACAGCAGCAGAAGACCACACCGGTCCCTCCTTTCAAACTAAAACGGGAAAATAGGCTCCATTTTGCCCAAGCTCATCGGAAAAACTTGCCGGTTGAGATTTCCGAGTTCTGCTGCGACTTGGAGGGGTGGGGTCAGAATTTGGCTCAAAAACATAAAGCATGGATCCTTTTCTGCCTTTTCAACGGTTAGGTGGTGGTGGTGGGGTCTGGTGTGGGGAAATTTTTTGGACTCTTTTGGGCCCCCTTGTACCCCAAATTTAGATGTTTCAACCCTTGGAATCATGGACAAAAATTTAGGCAGTTTGAAGGCAAAAGGGGGGGCCAACCGTTACAGCAGGGGGTACCAATAAAATGGGGTAGTGATAAACAACTGTTTCGAGAGGAAAAAAAAAAAACCCCCAACACTTGGAAGTACCCAAAAAGCGCCTATGTAAAATATCCCAAAGGGGGGGGCACCCACCCAAAAGGGGCACCCCCTATGAAGGCGTCCTCAATCAAATAGGGAAAAAAAAAAACAAGCAGTGAAATGATAAATTCATGCTATTGGACAGAGAAATTTTTCAATTTCCCCAAAAAAACCCCCAAAGCGTTTCCCGAAAAAAAAAAAAACTGGGTTATCAGGGGACCAAAAAAAAAACTTTCATAACCACCAAAATAGGTGGTGATGAAACTGGTAGAGATAGGGATGATACAAAGAGCTACCCAGGGGAATACTGGGGAAACTTTTTCGGGAATTGCTCATTTTCCTTCACTTTGAAAGCCAAAAAGCATGTCCATGCTTCATATCTCAGCCTTATATTGCAACATCCTTCTTGTGGCCTCCCCTCTAGCCCCTCACTACCCTCCCAATCCATCCTTAAATCTGCTGTCCGTTGATTCACCCCTCTCCTCGTTATCCTCTGTCTCCCCCTTGCCATACCTTCCTTACTAACCCCAGTGAATCCAGTTCAAGGTTTTGTAACCTTAACCTACAAGGCTCTCCATAACCTTCCCTCCAACACTCTGCCCTTTAAATTTTGATATCCCTATGCATCTCCGCCCTCACAGGACCTTCTTCCTGCTTCTCTTATCAAATCTTCAATAACTGTCTCCAAGACTTTTTCCGTGCTTCCCCACACTCTTAAACTCACTGCCCCAAACCCAACTTT
Organism: Phyllomedusa bahiana; assembly: GCA_025379985.1. Taxonomy (NCBI): domain Eukaryota; kingdom Metazoa; phylum Chordata; class Amphibia; order Anura; family Hylidae; genus Phyllomedusa; species Phyllomedusa bahiana. The sequence continues at coordinate 50 of JAODAL010019858.1, read as the reverse complement.
TCCCCCCCTCTCCTGCCTCAAAGTAACCCAAAAAAAACCCATTTTCGATG